>JAJPGS010002014.1:1980000-2207500 GCA_028654335.1 Alnus rubra
GTACCATATTTGTCTTTTCCCAAAACTCAGGTACTATTTGCGATGCGAATTGAAACTGGAGTACTAAAAAATTAAAGTTTTCAAACCACAAGTACCAAAAAAGCCTTTAACCCTAATCTTTATTTAGCTTACCCCTTATAACCCTCGTGCAGAGGTTGCGTAGGACGGAGTTGAACTGTCATCGCTCAACTAACATAGTGGGTGTGAATGAGCTGCCGACGAACAAACATGGCGACTAGGTTTGTTTGTCCTCCAGCAACTCAATGTGACAAAGGTGCCTCGTACTCATCTCCGGCTCTCTCAGCAACACCCTCTCCTTCGACGCTGATAGGTCACCAAAATCGTAGATACGATAGACGAAACGTGTAAGCTGACATGCGTGATCGAGTTCCTCCATGGCAGCTTCCCTCCGTTCACACGGAGATATTTACTACACCAAGTCCTCTGCTACACTTAGAACCTATCGCATTCAGTGTGGTTTTTTTTTTTTTTTTTTTTTTTATCAATCTCATAAATGTCTTATTGTCTCTGAATCAAAAGTTGAAAGATTCAATTACCGACAAAATAGCATGAAGGTTGCTTTGATACCATTACCACATGTTAGCATATAAAATAATATATCAGATTACACAACAGAAAATTTGGACATATATTCAGCCATATTTGTTCAAGAAAATCAGTATTGTAGAAAACATTAGCAATATAAACCTGAAAGAAATTTAAGAGAGAGGTATCTTCTAAACTTATCTTCTAAACATGTTCTTTATATATATATATATATATATATATATATATATCTATACACACACTAGGTCAGAGCCCTCAATTAGATTTTTATCTTATTTATTCCTCCCATTAAGAGACAAGAATTTAATTCAAAGTTATAACTTCATAAATTATTATTTTTTATTAGAATAAATTACCAACCCCTTGAATTTATGATTATTTAAATCACAGTAAATATCACATAGCATTTGGGGTTTTTGTTAAAAAATGAGCATGTCATGTCAATTCCTAATTGTAAGGGTTTTTGTTAGGCCCGAAGACCCTGAGTCACCCGAGGACGTGAGACCACCGTAATAAATCAAGTCCATTATTGGTAAAATTTAGGTGGATGAGTTTTTCACTAATAAAGGTAAAAGGTTGCCTTCATTTTCATGCCCTGAATCTGGACTGTTTCTATGTTGGGAATCATGTACTTATAGTGCACAATAAATACATTGTTATAAGGTACAATGGAGTGGATCCCTCACGTAGGGAACACTCCAAATGCACTTGTACGCCATGAATAATTTGAGCATCCCTTTCCCTTCTATGTTTAGTTGATGAGCAGGCACAAAGATCCACATCCTGACATCCGTTCCGCGGGTCCCCTTGTTTTTTGTTTCTTATTTCGTTCGGAAAAGCTTCCAAGAAAGAAAAGCGTAAAAAGAAAAAAAAAATCTACCAAAATGAAAAGACATAATAGTGGTTGGACCACCAATTATGTGAATCCTCTCAAGTTTTCAACAATTTGAATAGTCATTGATAATGTTGATTTTTGGTTCGGATATTTTATCCACAGTTTTTTCTTTATTGTGTACTTGGATTAAAATGGTTCGAACGGTATCAGTTTAATGTGTCACCACTTCAACTAACCAGGTAATAGATTTTGATTTTGTCTAGGTTTGTGAATGAGAATAGTCATCTCCTAGGCCAGGGAAATTAAAAGAGGATCGAAATCTTATGCTCTGTTTGTTTCGATGTAAAATAATTTTTATCGTAAAATATTTTCGATAAAATTATTTTTCAGAAAAAAAAAATAGTTTTTTTCAAAAATAAATCTCGGCGTTTAGTTTGCATGAAAAAATCCTTAATGGCGAAAAACGAAATCCCGCAACTGCCGTCGAAATCAGGCAACGTTCAGTCGCTGTCGCCAGATTCCGGCAGTACTGGCTGGAATCCGGCCAGATCCTGCCGAAATCTGGCCTAATATGGGCGGACTCTGGTTGTATGGCCGGAATCTGGCTGGACTCCAGCTATATTGGCTTGAATTTGGTTCATCGGAATCCTGCGACGGCTACCGAACGTCTCCGGATTCTGGCAGCTAATCTTCGCTGGAATCCGGCGACTGCCGTCAGATTTTGACAATCGGATACCAAAATTCGGGACCTTCGGCGGTAGATTCGAGCTACCAACAAACTCAAATGTCCGGTGGTAGCGGATTCTCACAAACGTGCGTATAAAAATGAAGAGTTTAAATCCGAAAAACGATTTACGGTTTTCAAAACCGTAAATCGTTTTCCAAAAATAAAAGAAGTTTTTACTGTTAAACTGAAAATAATTTCTGTTGACCATTATTTTCTCCTCCACCAAATATCGAAAAATGTCGAAAATATTTTACGACGAAACAAACTAAATATAAGATAAAAAGTGAATGAAAATCATTTTAATGTGCATGGCTGTGAGGCTCTTCGTATTATTGTTAGGGGTGGTAGTTCATATTCACGTGTCGGGTCGTGTCGATGTATATATATAAAACTATATAAGTTAACTCTAATGTAGCCTATTTGATTAAACGGTCCAGACTCTTTAAACCCTAACTCTTTAATTTTGCATTTGATTCATATCTAGTTCACGAGTCAGTCAAAAATTACATGTCATTATGTCGCATGTTGAATTCGAGTCGTGTCGAATCATACGTATAAGATTATATAAATTAACCATATTTAACCACTTTAATTAAACAGGTCGGTCTAACTTTTCAATTATAACCCTTTAATTTCACGTTGAATTCTCGCAGAGTTTGCCGTGTGATAAAAAAAATTATGAACCCTAATTATGGTGGGTCAAACTTGGTGATGACAAGGTGCCGTTGCTGGGGCCCTCCATTTGTCTTAAAGACTGATCCGACCTTTTTGCTTGTGATTTCGTGCACTCATAGTTCTATCATACTCCCTCATAAATCAAATCTAAGATAAAAGTGAATCCATTTTCAAAGCGAAAACTTGTAGAAATCTAAACAGACCCTTAAGAGGATGCTCATTTACGGATCACTGAATTAGAAATACATGACATGTCTCCACCAAAACAATTTCATTTCACTTGTTAAAGAGGAATTAAGACTGGCTGAAAATTTGGACTACACGAAGAAAACAGATCATGAAATCTGAGCCAAAGGCATTTTCCATAAATCATAACACGATGGTTGATTAGAGGACTGCTATATCCAACGCATGAGGTGCTGTATGGATTCCCTCCCTATTTAACATTCATTATACAGAGTTGCCCGGAAAACCAAACTAGCTCCCAACAAAAGCATAAGCTACTTTTGTTAAACATATTTAGCATAATATCACATAATTACCACAACCTTAATCAGGCCACCGCACCCCCCCCCCCCCCCCCCATCCCCACAACACACACACACAAAAAAGAGAAAAGCCCATTAATTTTTGCTGGAGGAACCGGACGATTTGAGCCCGCACACATCAGCAAAGATATTCTTTATGACGTTGCCCCGCTGTGGAGGTTGGTTCGTAAAAAAAGGGGCCGGAAGAATGTTCACTTTGCCGGAGTTTGGCGTACCAGAAGAAGCACCCGAATGGAGGTTCCCGTGGCCGCAGTTTGGCGTGCCGGTCTGGCTCATGATTTGATTTTGGTTGCTTTCTTGCTATTGATCTGGGATTTTTTGTCGTTAGTATGCAGCCACTACTTGAGTGAACTGGGGGAGGTCACTTATAGGGGTTGGGGTCGGGAAGGCTAACGAGTCCTGTTGGCTATCGAATCATAAGAGGACACGTCATCAGAATGGCCGTATATGACGATAGCATTACGTTTTTGATGATGTGAGTGCGTTCGTAAGCATTCTGAGAGTTTATCCTCCACGTAATTTGAGATGAAATTGGCTTTGCCGCTTTGGTAAATGGTAACTAAAAAAAAACCATTAGTCGAAATGTGCTGTAGTGTTTTTCAGTGGTTTAGATTTAGGTTCTGTTTTTTTTTTTTTTTGTCGTAAAATTGTTTTTGGAAAATAATTTTTTATATTTTTTGTTGTTTGGTGCGATAAAAAATAATAGTCAAAACATTTTTTATTTTCCCACCACCGGACCACAATCGGGTCATCGCCACACCACTGTCGCATAACCACCGGACCACCCCAAACTCCGACGGGCCATCATTGGATCACCATTGGGATCCATAAGGCTACCAATGGACCATACTCAGGTCTCCACTGGGCCACTAATGTCATCATATTGAACTCAGATGTTTAAAATATAAATCACATACAACAATTTAAAGTTAGAGTTCCTCATTTGACAATATAACCATAAATGCAATACAGATATAGTATATGCTGTAATAAGAGACTTATGTCATTGTTCAACTTAATATGGTCTATCCAAGTCGTTAACCTATTCTTGGTAAGGTTGACATTGTCCGATGGACCTGTAGTACATACAATATTGATGCCAAGGATATTGCAGCATACTATCTTATACTGACGGCCCAACCAAGTCTAACCTCGGGTGGCCCACGTAACCGTGACTCCATCTGACCGTGGTGGGCCCGTCACAAAAACAACTATTGAATTCAAGGTCGAAAAATATAAAAGTAAATCTCTTTGACCATAGGTCTAACTCGTATAATAGTGTAACACCCCATATTTTAAGATATTAAATAAAATATCTTAAAATCGAATTTATGATCTAATAAACTAAATATGAATATTTATTCATAAATATTAATCAAGATATGTTCAAAGAGATTAAATGTTTATTGAAAAATATGTATAAGTGTATCGGCATGTTAAAACGGACCTTAAACTTTGGAATAACAAAAATAGGGTCAAACGAACTCCGTTTTGGTCGATTCAAAAGCCAAAATGCTCGTCTTGGAGTCCTCTATCTACCTTTAAAGTTTTATAGAAATCAAATTTTTTAAGTTTGCCGAAATTGTCCGTGAACCTACTACCCCTAGACTAGACAGCATGCATGTGTGGTAGTCCACGTCACCCTATTGATTTTTTGATGTTTTCTTGAGTTGACAAGTGTCCATTCTTGTCTTGTATGGTAGTTTAATAGTTATTATGAGGTCAAGTAAATATTTAAGGATAAAATTACCTAATTATAGGATAAGATTGGATTGAAGATAAGATAAAAAGATATTTTAATAATGTAATGATTACTAGAATATTTCATCATGATATACTAAATGGGTTCACACCTGAATGTAATGTTTTGAAACCTTAATCCGTGATATCTTTACAAAGTCATCATTGATTGATGACTCATGGCAACACCTCACCTATCCATGTGCAAAATTCTCAACCATTGATCCAAACTTAATGCTTAAGAAACTCTCCCAACCATTAGATGAAAATTGGAGATAGGAGATATTTGGAAAAAGTGATGATTACTTGATGACTCATAAACTTGTTCTCCAAGTTGGTTTTTAATCCATTAGATGAAATTATGGTGGAAAGATCTTGGTCATTCATTCTTTTATAAAAGGATGTCTCCTCTAACAAATCATATCTTCTTCTTCTCTTGGAGAAACTCTCTCAAATTTCTCTCTCGTCTTCTCTCTTATTTTTGCAACTCTCTCTTCTCTTTTGGTTCGGTTGCATCAAGAGAAAGGAAGAAGCTCTCTAGCTCTTCCTCTAGTCCTCTTTAATTGGAATTGCATCAAAGAAGAAGGATTGCATCTTCTTCTCCCTTGGACGGCAACTTTTGAAAAGGAGAATCAAGGATCTCTCTCTCTCTCTCTCTCTCTCTCTCTCTCTCTCTCTCTCTCTCTCTTTGGTTTTGATTAAGTGATTATATCTGTGGATCAATCTTTGTAGCAGGAAAGAACTGTGAGTATTTCTTACTCACTGAGGGTGAAACGTGTGGTTTAGTCTTTAACAATGTAGTGATCTCTATTTTATTTGATTATATGCTAATTGATGTCTAGCATTTAATATGTGTAACATGTTTTGGTTGAGATTATAGATGTGATGTTGCTTGCACGATTATACTGTGGTGTAATATAAGTCTTTGTTAGTATTTTATGTTGGCTTCATTTAGGATGACAAAAATACTTTATGTAATGGTTGCAAATTAACAGGATGATCGGTTCTTATTCATAGTCTTCATGTATTCGGACAGTGTTCATTTCAAAGCATGTGACTGATCACAAGCTTCTAGAAGATGTCCATGAAGATTCCTTACAAATTCTAAGCCAAATCAACTAGTTCCTATGCAACTGTCCGGATGAGCCTTTGAAGGCCTCCGGACGCCTCGTAGTGTCTAGCAGATTACGTTGAAGTCGTCCGGACAAGAAAGCAACACCGACCGGACGCTAGGTCAATCATTATTCTACACTGAGTTGGATTTCAGAAGTCGACATTGTTAGGGAAGTCTCTACAAGTCGTCCGGACGACGTGGAAACACGTCTGGATGCTGTCTAGAATTTCAAATATTTCAGTGTTCCGTTCGAACGCAGAAAGGAGTTATAGCGAAGACCGTCCGAATGTTCGGCCAAGCCGTCCAGAGGTGGACCTGATAAGGAAATAATTGGGCTGTTTCTGAAAGGCGGTCGCAGAAGACCGTCCAGACATGGCTATCTTTCGTCCGGACAATCGACAGCCAGAGTCTGAATTTTAGCGGATTTAGGTTTTCTATAAGCCTATAAATAGAGGGCCCTAGGCTTGTAAATTGTATGAATTCTGTATCGAATTCCATAGTGCTTAGAGAGGGTGTTTAGGGAGAATCGAAGATCCGCTAGCTCTCAAGCCATTGCCAGTGTGTGCTCAACAGTTCGTGTGAAGTCTATCTTAGGGATCGGCCCTAAAGTAAATGAATCCATTGAAGACCCCTTCAAGTAGGAGACTTGGTTAGGAAGCGTTCACGATAGGCTTCGTGTCAAAGTTAAAGGTATGACTATTGCATAAGGATATGTGAGTACAATTGTCTTGTAATTAGCTTTGTTTTCGGTATAGTGGATATCATGGGTTTGGCTGCCCGGAGTGGTTTTTCTCTTCATAGAGTTTCCACTTCGTTAACAAATATCTTGTCTTCTTTATATTTCACATTTAAGATATTTTGTTGCACACAAACACACACTTGGTTGTTAGAAGTCAATATTTTATTTTCAGTCTTGATAAAAAGACTAAAGGTTTAGGTACCAAGGCGTCAATGAATTGAGGAGACCAACGGATAAATGAAAGTTATGTACCAAGGCATCAATACACTGATAAGACCGACGAATGAACCAAAGGTTGAGAAGGAATAATAGAGAAAAGCAGTGATAGAAGAATGAGGTATGTGGTTGACTAATGGCGTGTTAAATTAGCGGAGAAGATAGCCCTAATAATGTGTTAAGAAGAGATGTGGCTATGAGTAGTAAAGAGGTAAAGTAGATGAACCAGCATGATGATATGTGGATATGGTTATGTGAATGTATAGCATGATTATATGTGAATATGATTGTATGTATGTGGATATAACTATCGATATTTGGATGCATTGTATATGGTTATATAAATTAGTATGTCACCACGTGGTTGAGGATCGTTGACTCACTCGACCACAGTATGGGATTGTGGAGTTAACCAAAATCGCATGCGAGTTTTGTAGGAACGAAGGCCGGAGCTGCTAGGTTATGGATGAGACCTTTAGTTTGTAGATGTTATATACAATGATTATGTAATGTTTGTACCGCATGTGGTACGTATGTTGTTAATTGGATATATTTTATTATATCAGAACAAATTGTTATTATTTTTATATGTTGAGGTTATTCAGTCAGCTCTGATGTGTTATTGTAAAAGAAGAAAATGTATTCCGTTGTCAATTTATACTATGATGACGTCGTTGTTCATGTCATAACGATACGTGGAAATCGAAATTTTCACTTACGCCTTTTTGTAAAACTGCGGGTCGTTACAAGTGGTATCAGAGCGGTTGGCTCTGAGACCCAGTGAACCTTTAGTGTCTTAAGGTGACCCTAGTAAGTTACAGTTTAGTGCCAGAACAGTTTTACTCTGAGTACTGATAAACATGACCCTAGAAGTCTCGAGGTAACACAAGAGCTATAGGCAAAATAAACAACTTTTTATAAAAGCTTTTGTGTGAAATGTTATGGTTGATGAGATTAATAACTGTTAGTTACAATTAGGATTTTTCTTAAATATGGTTATCTATGCTTCCATTGCGTAATTTTAATGATGATATGTATCTGTGATAATTATAATGATGTATGCATAATATGACTTTGATGTTTATGTGTTTCTTTGCTAATCATGATCATATATGCATTGTATGATCTTTATATATATGTCTCTTGCTAATCATGTTAGTAAACATATCAATATCATTTGTGTGGTAGAGAACATATTGATGTGACTTCTAGATTAGTAACTCATAGATTTGATTGCTAGGTTGGATATATATATTTGCATGATTGCATGCTAAAAAAAGGGGGTTTGCAATAGAATCTGTTTTGGACTTGGACCCTCATAAAATGTTTTAAGTATATTGAGTATATTTTTAAACATTGTTACTTTTGTTTGTAAAACGATATTTAGATGCGATGAAATGGTCTTATCTTTATTTGATTAACAAAATATCGTAACACAAAAAGGTGCCGCGTTATCGCTGTCGTAAGAACCAAGACAAACATCACCATGAAGATAGTAATGAAAGGAATCCACCCCCGCAATTCTATGAAGCCTTGATCCAATTCATGGTTGACACCTCCAGACAATTTGTTGAAGCAATAGCACATATGCCACAACCCAACAACCAAGTCGAACCTCTGGGTTGTTCACTCCGTGACTTTTCTAGTCACAACTTCCGATCATTCGAAGGCATAGAAGGACCAAGCGTAGCTGAGGCGTGGCTCACTGACATCGAGGTATTGTTCGATACTCTTGGTTGCACCCACGACCAAAGGGCCCGATACATTGGACTAAAGTTGACAGGCAAAGCTGAAAGATGGTGGACCTTTAAGAAGGTATTGCTAACGGAACCACCAAATGAAAAATGGTAATCACTTGGGATCTGTTTAAATTTGAATACAACAGGCGATTCTTCCCCAGAGCTCAAAGGCAATTGAGAGCTATCAATTTCCAAAATCTAGTCTAAGGCGACATGACGGTAGAACAATACTTCGCCAGATTCATAGAACTTGCTAGGTTCGCCGCTAACCTAATCCCCGACAAAGAATCGAAAGCTGAGCGCTTCGAGCACGGTCTCAATCCTTCCATCAAGGAAAGGGTGATATGCCACGAGATCAAGGACTACGCCAGACTTGTTGAAGTAGCATCTCTTGCAGAGAGAGGAATTGGCGAAACAGCAGCAGTCTACAATCTAAAAAGGTAACGGAAGCAACAGACATTGCAATCAGAAAGGTGGCCAGTAATAGAGAACAACTCTGAAACTGCTGTTGGCAAAAACTTCCCACTAGCATTGAGGAATCAGAAACCTTCTTGTAAAACGTGTGGCAAACTGCATGCGGGAGAATGTAGGATGGTGAAATCAAGCTGTTTCAATTGTGGTAGGTTCGGTCATTACTAAAGAACATGCCCTTTGAATCTCGCTGAAGAATCAGGACCACGAGAAGGCGGATCCCCCCAACAACATCCTACACAAGCACACGAACGTATGCTCTTATCCTTACTAATGAGGATAGAGAAAAATTTGCAGATATGGAAATAGATACCCAAGGGTTAGTACATGTACCCACCATAGTTAGTAGATCGACTTTTGTAATAGATAATGGTACTTTATAAAGATCATGGTACTATATAAAGTATGATTTTCTTACTCCCTTCTTGATGAATGAGAACAATATATGAAATTAAAATTCATCTTGATGGTCACTTGGGGTAAAATTCAAGTTTACCAATTTACAATGTTAAGTTCACCTGTAGACACGATGAACGGTTATGGTGAATAGGTCAAGATACATCACCCTTTTTGAGGATTCTATAGGGGTATGAACTGTTATAATAAATTTATAAGTTCTTAAGGATTAGCTAATTGATTTATATTGGCTAAAGCTTGAGGTCTTAAAAGGGTTAAAGGTTGATCTTATGTTATTAGTCAAAGATTGAAACTTTAATGATAGGTTGATATGCTTCGAGTTATTCAAAGAAATTTTGAAGACTATGTAGAAAAGAAATTAAATTGATATTGAAGAACAATATGTGAAACTAAATCCATTTATGGAGTTTATATAGATTGAAAATCATATCTATCGAATAATGGTATTAAGTTTCATTTATCTGGAATTATGATAAAATGATTATGACAAATATGGAGACTAGGTTATAATATTGGTGCCTAGTTGATTTTAGGAAAGTGAGAAATGCTACGTGGTAGATAAAAGAAAGTTGTTCCTAAATCAAGTATCAGGAACAAGGTAGCAGATTTTGGTGTTTATGCCTTGTTGATTTTAGAATCATTGATTTATTGAATTGGCTATTAAGTGTATGTTTATCTGATTGATAATTGGGCCATCTTTGAGGTTGAACCTTACAATGGAACGTATGTAAAATGTCTAAATTATAAATTGAGATTTATAGAATAATTTGAATATAGGATTGAGAGACATTATTACCTTACACTTTTGTTGAGGATAAGCAAGGAAGGATTATATTATAGGATTTGATCTTAAGCTTTATACCTTAGTCATGATTGAATGGATCTATGTGCCTATGATATAACACAAATTTATGTTTGAGGTAAATTTCAGGGATATAGCTCTATTCGAATAAACAACTATTTGGTGTTATCATTGGAGAATTCCATAGGTTAAATTTTGGAGATAGACTGTCATATTTTGAGGACGGTGCTATCTTGATTTTGAATTATTGCTTAATGGGAATTATTGCAAATGATATGATTGATATTTTTGAAGTCTGAAGAATTAAAGACTGTGTCTTACTTGAGGATAGGAACGATTAGATTCGGATTTAATGTTTATAGATTTTCTAATAGAAAGAAACTCCGACCCTTAGGGATCAACTAAGGACGGTCTTTTAATTGAGACGTTAGACCTTGAATAAGGTTCTTCCCTAAGATTGGGAGGTGGAATTTCAATAACGTAAGATGGAATTTAAACAATAGAAGATAAAGTGAAATTCAGTATATTACTCCAGGTATTTCTAATAATATGATCTGATTGAGTATTGCTAACCTGGACAAACAAAATAGACGAGGACTACAATAAGAGCAGACCTCTACATTGAAGCAGAGAAATGGAAATGGGAATGATAGGAGTAAATTAGATTCTTATCTAAGTATAGATAAGCATTACCAGTTAAAATAAATATCTTAAAATCTGAGTCGTTTTGACTTTAGATTTAGAAATCTAACTTTTCGCTGAAAATTTTATGGTTTTCGAATTTTGGGGACGAAATTCTGTTAAGGGGGGATGGATGTAACATCCTGTATTTTAAGATATTAAATAAAATATCTTAAAATAGAATTTATGGTCTAATAAACTAAATATTAATATTTATTCATAAATATTCATCAAGATATGTTCAAAGAGATTAAATGTTTATTGAAAAATATGTATAAGTGTATTGGCATGTTAAAACGGACCTTAAACTTTAGAATAACAAAAATAGGGTTAAACGAACTTCGTTTTGGTCGATAGAAGATAATAATATCTCTCAGTAACTTCTCTTTTCTCCACTTTTCATTTCCTTTCCGAACAATTGTTTTTAGCATGAAATTCCCAGTTTGTGGTCGCTGGGTCTCTTTTCATGACTCTGTTCACCTCTGTTTTACAACATGAAATCAGAGATGAAGCACAGTGACCGCGCACTCCTGCTCCAGAAGCGTCTGCGCAAGAGAGTGCCGCATGGCCTTCCCGCTCCCCTCTCTTTGCCATGCCTTGATGCTTTCGTCGGCCGAGCCAGTGAAGACCGGGCCGTTCGAGCCAGGTTGCTCGATTTGATGGAACGCATCGACATAGTTGCTCGGTTTGATGGAGCTCTTGAAGATGTCCATCAAGGCGAGGGAGAGATGATGGGTCTGTTGGGGTTTGCATGGAGCACGCGCATGAGAGAGGAGAGAAGGGGAAGGTGGTGGAAGAGAAGGTGGGAACATGCGGTAACTCGAAATAGTTTTCCCCTCCAGCTTTTGGAAATCGGTCTAAGTTGTAGAAGGGCATTTTCAAACTTTTTGGTCTTAAAAAGTCACGTGCGTGCACGTGATTCATTTTCGTCCACTTAGACGGCACAAACTGACGGATGGGGTAAAAAAACAAGGAGCTGGTAGTTTGGGGGGTCAGAATTCAAGCTTTGGTAGATTGGGGTGCCATTCGGAGAATCGATGGTAGTTGAGGGGGCTAAATTATATTTTTCCCTTATTATTTTTATGATTTAATTAGCATAAGATGGTAAATTTGGCATAAAAAATAATTTTTTCCTATTCCCGCAGGTATGGAAAACTTTATTTGTTGATTTTTAAATTTACTGGTATAATTAATAAAGTTATTTAGTAAATTCATGCATGATGCAACCTCTACCCACGTGAAAGCTAGAATTTAGTTTTTAATTTAACATTAGTTAATTTAAATAAAAGTATATCATAGCATTAAAGTCTAATGCTCTTAGATTATCTAGCAGTAAATAATTTGAAGTTTTACCACTAACTCCTCCATTTAGATAAAACTTGAGCAAGAAGTGTCTTTTTTTTTTTTTTGGTCATCCATACAAATAAAATACTCAATATTAAATTCAAACCAAAGCAACTACTATATAAACTGCCTAACCATAAATCTTAAAATAACATAATCATTAACATAATTGTATCACCACAAATCGATAATCAGTGCAGGTCATACACCAAAGGTTAAGCTAAGTCATCAAATACATGAATAGCCTGGAAATATCATAAGTCACATATAAGTTAACACATAGAGGAACTATCCAAAAATCTGGTAGAACAATCCTAAGAATATTAGGTAAGGGTCATCCAGCTCCATAACATGCTCATCCAAGATCGCCAAATCAAGGCGTAACAGCTTGATGAAATCCTCAAGTGTTAGACTAGGGTTCAGGTTGCTCTGGACCATCCTCAAAGTAAGGGTCCTTTGTAAAGCAAGGATGTGTTCCAGGTGGAAACAATAAGTGGTAAGTGTAATGCCCCACATAATTAACACCTGTTCGTTAATAAATAGAACATCTTTCAATAATTTAAAAAGAATCTCTCTTTATATTATTTAAATTATTTAAAAATCTACGACCTTTGAGCGATCGAATTTGGTCTTGAACGATTGCTAGAGAACGATCGCCCTTGAACAATTGAAGTTTCCAACAAACATTTGAATTGTCCAGACAATTATTATTATTATTTTTTAAAAAAGGACTTGTGAGATACCTCAACAATTCTTATCTCTTCAACTTGCATATATAGAGGTAATTACATTCATTAGTCACCATTTTCGCCCCTTGTACTTCACAAAACCCAATACCTAGAGAGAGAGAGAGAGAGAGAGAGAGAGGGGGGGAGTTTTCATCCCTCAAAGCTTGGAGGCCTTCTACCTTAGGGTAAGAAGCTTAATCTGACATTTAACCTTTCATTTTCAAGCATGTTTTTGATGTTTAAATTCGTATTTGCTTATGCTTAGCTATTTTCTCAAATATTAAGAGCTTAACTTAATAATCTACATTGAAGAAATTAGTTTTCATATGAGAATGCATGAGATTTCAAAAGGGGTTTTTTGTTATGTGATAATATGGTAGCTAGATAATCATGAGTTAAGTTATGGTGCATAAAAGTTACATACAACCTTTAGGCGTTTTAAGCAATTCGTGAGTTTGGATCCGATGGTTATGTGCATGTTTATGAGTTTGTGTATTCTAGGACTGTTTTGTTGTGTAGGAGTTAAGTATTGCGTGAAAATAAGACTTAAGGTTAATTTTGGAGTTTTTAGTTCCTGGCTCAAAGAATGAATGATCAACCCTAGCAATCCTCGTTTACCCTCGATGAACAAACGATCGATGACACCAAGAAATGGATAATTAGGGTTTTAATTACACATTAAAATTTCGACCACATGATTAGGGTTTTTACGTGTGTAGATTAGTATTCCTAGCATGCAGTGTTTAATATTAGAGTATGATTTACAGTGAATTGAAGATTAAGATGTTCATAAGTGAGGAGGATCGCCCGAAATAAGTAAATGCTTATTAAATTGTATTTTCTCAACATGAAATATGTTAATGAGTTGAGCATGCTTTACTGTTCAAAAGAATATGTCATGGGCCTACTGATTTTTATACCATGTTTATAACTGCTTCAAATGGTTATTTGCTTATAAACGATTTATAATAAATGAAAAATAATTGCATCGTATGACATGGTACATCGTGTTATGTGGGATAGCGCCCATGAGATTATCATTATATGGGCTTGACTCTATGGGAAAAAAGATTTACTTTTATGTTTATCCTTGGATCCAATTTTTATTTGTGATCGGTGCACCATGTATATATGGGTTACCATTACGGCTTTGCTAGTAGTGTGGGCCACCCGAGGTCAGACTCAGTTGGACTGCTAGTTTTGGAATTGGGCCTGAGTTTTATCCCATGTCTAGTCTCCCTCTTTTGAATCTTCTGCACAGTTTCCCTCTAGCTCATGTTTTAATAAATAAAAACAAGCAACCCAATAAATAAAAAGTCTGACCTGATTAATTTACATTAGCTTGGTGAGGAACCCAAATGAAAAAAATAAAACTAGCTCCAACTAGCCATGACTCTCATCAGTCACTATTTAATTATAATTGATTAACTAAACAACTGTAATTATACTCTAGTTTATATTTTTGATTAAATCAATTAATCCCTAAGAATTTCTTAATATTGACTTTTGATTTCTTAATGAAATCTTTCGTAACAGAATTAAAGTCAAAGAGACTATCACTTTAATTCTCTACCTCTTTATTTTTGAGTCATTGATTTTATTTATTGTTCTCATACTTGTGAAAGCTTTATCACCATGTACGTAATATTTTGGTATTTCATTCAAAAATGCAATATTCCAGATAACAGGTTACTAGCCATAGCCTCGTTTTAAAAAAAAAAAATGTATATTGATATTAATTTATGCGGGGCATTACACTAATGCTCCGTTTGTTTCGATGTAAAATGGTTTCCGTCGTAAAATGGTTTCAAGGAAATCATTTTTCTAGAAAATATTTTTCATCGAAAGCATTTTTTAGTGTTTGACGCGTACGGAAAATCACAAATATTTTTTATATTTTAATTCAATCATATTAACCTATAAAAATCAAATTTTATTCAAAACATATAAGTATTAATGTAAAATAATATAAATATCATCGGTGACGAGATTCCGTCACTAACCGACAGGATTTCGGCCACTTTTACTGGATTCCAGCTACTATAGCCAGAATTCGAGATAAAGGCTGGAATCCGGACAGTTTCGTCGAAATCTGGATTGGCCAGATTTCGGCGAAAGTGGCCGGATTCTGACAAAAATGATCGGATTTCGGCAAAAATTGTCGCATTTCGGCTTAGAACGGCCGAAAATCCTGCCAGAACCGCTGGAATCTGGCTGTTCTGGCCGGGATATTCTGGCCAGATCCGGCCATTCTGGCCGGATGGTCGAAATACAACCAGTTTGGTCGTCGGAATCTGGGCTGACCGTATTCCGTCGCCAGATTCCGGCGACATTGACCGGATGTTAGCAAATTTTGGTACCGGCAAGATTTCGGTGATGGTCGACTTCTTGAACGTGAAGGTCGACTATGTCGTTTAAAAATGGTTCAATGCGTTTGGCGTCTTTGGAAAATGATTTACTCTTTTAAAAAGCGTAAATTATTTTTCAAAATTTACTAAGCATTTTTGGTCAAACAAAAATCATTTTCTGGTTGATTATTGTTTTCGCCCCGACCAAATACTGAAAAATGCTGAAATCATTTTTCAGAAATTATTTTACGCCGAAACAAACGGAGTATAAGTTGCGGACTGACGTATTTCCTCTTTTCTACATGTAAAACATTCTTATTTTATAGAATAGTTAGTGTTGTAGATGAGGCAGATGGTGCAGGTCTAAAGGTGGATCTAATTGTCATTGGAAGATTTATTTTAACTTTGCAAGTGTCGTACATTAATGGTGTTTAGCCTTTGGCTCTGTATGTGAAATGTTATTGTGCCCAAAAAAGATGAAGAGAGAATATAGTGAAACTGTAACCTAGATTTATTTTTTGCTTCAAATTTTATCTCATAACGAGGAGTTAGAGGTAACTCTCTATGTTGTTTTTAATAAATTAATTTGGGGATGTTACACTTACACAAAGTGTATTTTCGCCTTAATTTTTTTTTTTAATCCAATTCAAATTATGAATTTCATTACTAACAGTTAAGAAGTTACAGCCTTTTATGCAAAGTATAACTTCTTGAATGCAAGGACCTCTATGTAAACATGTTTTTCTAGTTAATGCATTGCTTTCTCAGCTAATTTATGAGCAGCATCATTCACCTGCCACCCAATCAGAGTGACAGAGTGTTTAGCATTATCTTTTTTGCATCATCAACCCAAGGACCATATTTCCTCCAATTTCTTCCTTCAGTATTTAGTGCTTACACTACTTCTGAAGCATCACCTTCAAAAAAGACTTTTTGCAATCCCAAATTCAGACTCAAAACAACAGCAAATAAAGCAGCTAGAGCCTTAGTAATAGCAAGATCAATTATGTAATGTGTGGTTTGGAAGCAATCATGGCTGCCAAGACACTCCCTTCTTAATCTATGGCTATTATACTTTGTCCACAATCACATCAGAATTTACTTTTACAAAATTCATTGGGGGAGCTAGTTTTTCATATTTGAGCTATACGAATTTGACTTACATGCATTTTTAACAATTTTTCATACATATTTTGAAATGCGTTAATTTAATAAACTAAATTAGAGGAAATTTCTCAAACAAAAACTTTGTTAGCAAAAGATGTCGATTTAGAGTCCATTTGGTTTTTGATTTTAAAAAGTGCAATTTAAAATCACGATTTTAAAATATGCGATTTGAAAAAAATAATTTTTAAAAACACAGTTAAGTGTTTGGTAAAATCGCAATTTAGCATTTAAAATTTTGTGTTTTCAAAAAAGTACCATCTTACTTGAGATTTGAAAAAGCAGATTTTTTGGATTTTAAATCGCAATTTTTAAAAACGCAATTCCCAAACGATTTATGTTTTGCGATTTGGTTTAAAATCGTACTTATTATCTACGAAATCGCAATCCCCAACGCACCCTTACTTCAAAACTGAAGTGTTGGTCTGAGGTCAAAATAGTACTTTCGGCTATACTTGAATTAAAAAAAAAAAAAAAAGGAAGAAGAAAACCCCCCAAAAAAAAAAACATCCACCGTTAAAACTCCCCTCGAAACTGGCGGGAATCTCATTTTCCCTCCAATCCCTGTGTCTGTCCGACTCTCAAACTCCGAGCCATGAGCAAAAACGGAAACTCCCGGAAACGCCCAGCGCCGCCGCAGAAAACCTTGCCGGCACAGGCCCCCAAGCACCAGGCGGTGTCTCAAGAAGACGAGTTCGTGGATGAGGACGTCTTCCTTGACGAAACCCTCATCCTGGAGGAGGAGGAGATCCTCCGCGACATCGAGGATCGCCGGGCCCTCGCGTGCCGCCTTGCCAAGTGGGTTCGCTCTCCCCTCTCCGACGACTACGTCTCGCAGTCTCGGAGCATCCGTGAGTGTCTCAGCGTCTACTTTACCCGCTGGATTTTGTTATGCTAGGGTTTCTGTAATTCTTTTGATTGTGGACCTATTTTTTTGTTCCTCATTTAGTTTTTCAGCAATTGGAGATTGATTACGTGATCGGGGAGAGTCAAAAAGAATTGTTGCCCAATTCTTTTGGGCCCGCCGCCATTATCCGCATTTTCGGGGTTACTAGGGAAGGTTAGCTCATACTGTTTCTTCTCATTTTTGGTTGCACTAAATTTTTGAACTGAACTTTACCAAACCAAATAGTGACTTTATTTGATTTCGGAAGAATAGATTAGTTCAAAGAGGCAAATTACTGGTTATTTAGTCGCAGCATTCCCAAGGCTGATTATGACTGCAGATACCCACAAATTCAAGTAATTTTTCATGATTTTACTGTATATAATTAAGTCAAATTGGAAGGAAAGAGTACATAAAGAACTGACTTTTTTGGATCTTCCCCGGATAATCATGCCTGAATTTAAAGTCAAACCATTTAGGTGCCAAATCTGTACCGGCAAAGTAGTTTAAGTTAATAATTGCCAAATTCTAGAGGCATTTTTTTGGTAGTTATAACAAGTATTGGTATGCTCTGATAGATTATCTTTACAGAGAAGAAGGGTAATTTCCTGAATTTTGGTAATATTTTTTATACTCAAAGTCGCTTGAAGTTCATTATTTTATATTAATACCTTCTATGAGTAGTATTGCAATTTTCATCTTAAACAAGCATACAGTTATCCATGTTTTCTATAGATGGTTTATGTTTGAATAAGTGTTGTAAAGGTAGCGTAATCTCGGGTTTCATCTTTTAAACATTTTCTCCTGAATGTAATAAATGTTTACGTTTTGGCTATCTGCTAGGACATAGTGTTTGCTGCCATGTTCATGGGTTTGAGCCATATTTTTACATAAGCTGCCCTCCAGGAATGGGCCCTGATGATATCTCCCGTTTTCATCAAATTCTTGAGGTATTCTTTTTTGTCACTTACCAGGTCAAATATATATTTGTAGTTGTTGTAAATCCACTTTTTTGTTTGGCAATTTTTCAGGCAAGGATGAGAGAGGTGAATCGGAATGGTAAGGTACCCAAATATGTCCGTCGTATTGAATTGGTGCAGAAAAGAAGTGTCATGTACTACCAGCAGCAGACTTCTCATCCATTTCTCAAAATTGTAGTCGCATTGCCGACAATGGTAACCAGCTGCCGAGGTAAAAGTTCAGATACATACAAGTCATGCACAGACATGAAATTTCCAAAGTATTTTTGTGTGAATGACCTACATTCAGGAAAATATGTTTATAGTAGGATAATTACAAAATTGATCTTTGAGAATTATTCTTTCATCCATTTTCATTTTCTAATAATTTTTTTTCTTTCTCAATCTGCTATTATATGGCTTTTACTTGGAGTTAATATTTACTTTTTTAATTTCTGGTAGGCAACAGGTTTTTGTTTTAAAATACATGCTTACTTTTAGTTTTTGTATCATGGGGCTTGTTCCTAGTATTAATTATTCATATGCTATTTCTTTCTTGTCAATATGCTAAAATCGGCAGGAATTCTTGATAGAGGCATTCAAATTGATGGTTTTGGTGTGAAGAGCTTCGTGACATATGAAAGCAATGTTCTCTTTGCTCTTCGTTTTATGATTGACCGCAACATTGTTGGTGGCAATTGGATTGAAGTACTGGCTGGAAAATATAAGAAGACTGCAAAGAATTTGTCGTACTGCCAATTAGAGTTTGATTGCCTGTATCCTCATGTGTGATAGTTGAGAGGTCATTGTATCTCTTTGGAGAGGAGTCCAGTTATATTGCTTATTGAAACTTTTACCTTCTTTGAACTACCTTTCTTAACAACTTCTCTTAGGTATTCAGAACTAATCAGCCATGCCCCAGAAGGGGAATTCTCAAAGATGGCTCCATTTCGCATATTAAGTTTTGACATTGAGTGTGCTGGTCGTAAAGGTCATTTTCCGGAGCCTACCCATGATCCTGTTATCCAGGTTCTTTCATTTCATCAATCTGATTTATTTGAATAACGAGTTTACTTGCTTTATAGCATCATTTTGTTTTACATTTTTTGAAGTGAAATTGTTCATTTCTTTCTAGGTGGCCAATCTAGTTACTTTGCAGGGAGAGGACCAGCCATTAATTCGCAACGTGATGACCCTCAAGTCATGCTCTCCGATAGTTGGTGTCGATGTGATGTCTTTTAATACAGAAACAGAAGTCTTGCTAGCTTGGAGGGTATGGTTTTTATCTTTTCACAGTCCCTCTTTTACTGTACAAAATTTGTTAAGAGTTAGGTTTTGTATCAAACAGCTCGTTTGGCCACAAAGCCATGTTATGCAATTATAATTTTTGTTTGACTGAACTCACTTAGTGCGATTCTCCACATTACCTTTTCCAACCATGCTTCTAGAAGCAATGCCTATTTTATATTCCCTTCGTTGTGGATGATCAATCTTATAGTACTGTCTGTTCTAATCAAAAAATAGTGTTGCCGTTTTAAAATGCTTCTTGGTCATTAATTTTCATCAATGAAGAACACTCATTGGACACAATTCTTTGTTTGATGAGTAATAAGTTAATCTCATCAAAAGCGTGACGCGCCCCTTAGTATACTAGGAGTATACAAAAAGAAACACCTAACTAGAGAAACGAGTAAGTATGAGGCGCCCCTTGGACACAAATCTAACATAGTATGTTTACAGTAACGATTTTAATGTCAGGTATTGTTTTTTGGTTACTTTGTGGACATGGTTTGGACAAGGTCAAAACATGCCAAGTAGTGTGTTAGGAAGGTAAGGGAGGTATTTTTTTGGGAAAAGTACACATATACTCCTCAAATCACTCAATTGTCAATGTTCCCCCCCCCGCCGCCAACTACCAATTATGTCAATGTCTCACCTCAAACTACCAAAACATGTCAATGTCCCCCCCCTAAGACCAACAAAAAGACAAAAATGACCCTCAATTTTTTTAATAACACAAATATCTTTATAAATTTGAAAAAAATTAAAACTAAAAAATAGAAAAATAAAACTAAATAAATAAATTTTAAAAAAAATTAAAGAAAAATGAAAAAAAAGGAAAATTAAAAAAAATGAAAAAGGAACGAAAAATTAAAAAAAAAAGTACAAAAAACTGAAAATTAAAAAAACAAACGAAAAAAAATAAAAACCAGTTTTTATTTTTGACTTTTTTTTATTTTTTTTTATTTTTGGGTAAATGTATAATAAATCCCTGGGTCAAAGCATGATTCGAAATCGATCCCTTATTTTTTGAAAATCAACTTTTGCTGCTTAAGTTTTTTGTGAATTTGAAATCAGTCCTGTGATTTTTCTGTCCATTTTTGCAACTTCCGTTAGTGTCATGTCAGCCTTTTCGCCACATCATATTAAAATATTATTATTTTTATTATATTATAAATTTAAAAAATTAAAATTTAATTTAATTTTTATTTTTAAAAAAATGAAAAGGAGGGGTTTGGGGGGTGGCTGCCTTGGGGAGGGGGTGGCCTGTGAGCCACCCACAGAGGTGGCCGGTGCTACCTTTGGGGTGGCTCGCAGCCACCCCCTAGTGCCGAGTGTCGTCGCTCGCCACCCCTAGTGATGTAATCTTTTCTTGGGAGTTAAGTTAGAGACTAATAAGGAGTAAATCTCCATTTATTTTATAGTCTAATAAGGAATAGATCTCTAATTTAGAATCTTTCCTTACTAGAGTCGTCATGGTCTTAGAAGTCAAGACCTAATTGGTCTCTTACGTAATCGGTTATTTATTGTTTATCTATTTAAAGGGGAACTATCAATAAGAAAAGAAGGAGTTGATTATTGTTTTAGAATATAGTTTTCTGTGTTTTGGAGGTCAAGGTTCCTTCGAAGTAGCCATTGGAGATCATGGCTCTCTTGAAGTAGCCGATTTATCATTTCCTATGTTTTGTTACCAGTGGGTTCGCATCAAGTGGTATCAGAGCCATGTTGATTATTTTCTACAGCAATCACCGATCCATGACTACACAACAACAATGTGATGATAGGCTCCTTGAGCTTCTGCATGAGGTATGCTCTATCATGGAGCATATCAATGACGTGTCCATCAAGTTGCCCTAAAAATCCAACCTAGCGTCCCACCACCGTGCAACAGCACACAACCCACAAATCTTAACCTTTTACCACTCATCCCATCGGCACCACTCTTTCCCTCAGCCTACCCAATTCCAGTGTTCCTGTCAATCCCCAAACAACCCATTCGACCACCCAGCAACCCAAACACACCATTAACCACCGACGTCGCCAACAGCATCATCAGATCTTCCAAACATGCAACAAGCCACCTCGTCGCTACTCCCTTCAAGCGCATATCACCGCACCACCACCTCCCCATGCCGCCGATCTCACTAGTCTCACAAACCCCTTGCAAAGTCGTGCCATTTGGGTCCTCTCTACACATCAGTTCACTGGAATTGTGGCTCATGAGAAAGAAGAAAAACAGATACATTTCCTTTGTTTGGTGTAGAAAATGAAAAAAGAAAGAAAGTCTTGGTCAACAAGTCAAACAAATAAGAAAAAAAAAAGCATCAGATGTGCTTCTTGGAGGAAGAAGAAAAAAGAAAAAAGAAATCAAGAAGAAAAGGTCATGTGATGACCTTTGCTTCGCTGGAAAGAAAAAGAAAAAATGAAGGGAAAGAAATAGGTGATGTGATTGAAATGTAAGAGGTCATTTGATTGTCTAACATGCACAAGAATAGAGAATGCGCCTTGATCTTAGTGATTTTTAATATTTCTTATTTTAATAGTTGTTAAGTGATAGTTTTAGAAGTGTTAATTAGTTTTTATTGCCACTATTTTAGTTTTCATAATTCTTTCTTGAGGACAAGAAAACTGTTAGCGGAGGGGAATGATGTAATCTTTTCTTGGGAGTTAAGTTACAGACTAATGAGGAGTAATCTCCATTTATTTTATAGTCTAATAAGGAATAGATCTCGAATTCAGAATCTTTCCTTACTAGAGTCGTCATAGTCTTAGAAGTCAAGACCTAATTGGTCTTTTATGTAATCGGTAATTTATTGTTTCTTTATTTAAAGGGGAACTATCAATAAGAAAATGAGTTAATTATTGTTTTAGAATACAATTTTCCGTGTTTTGGAGGTCAAGTTTTCCTCGAAGTAGCCGATTTATTATTTCCTATATTTTGTTACTAGTAGGTTTGCATCACCCAGCCCCATCTGGGGTGGCCTCTAGAACTAGTTGGGGGTGGCACCGGCCACCCCCTTGCGCGGGCCACCCTAGATGGGGCTGGGAGTGGAACGGGGCCACCCCGGCCCATGGGGGACATCGCGAGCCACACCCCAACCTCCCCCCCCCTCCCCTTTTATTTTTCTTTTTAAAATAAAAAATAAAATTTTAAGTTTTTAAATTTATAATATAATAAAAAAATGATATTTTTAAGATGATGTGGCGAAAAGGCTAATGTGGCACTAACGGAAGTTGTGAAAATGGACCGAAAAATCACGGAAGGACCGATTTCAAATTTGCGAAAAACTTAAGTAGCAAAAGTTGATTTTCAAAAAGTGAGGGATCGATTTCAAATTGTGCTCTGACTTAGAAATTTATTATACACTTACCATTTTTTTTTTTAACTTTTCAATATTTTAGATTTTTTTAAATAGTTTTTTAGTTTTTTTTTTTTTTTTAAAATTAATGATTTTATGAAGGGTATTTTTGTCATTATGGGGGGCATTGACATTTTTCCGTAGTTTAGAGGGGGAGATTGACAAAATTGATAATTTGGGGGGGGACATTGACAATGAGGTGGTAGTTTGAGGGGTTTATGTGTACTTTTTCCATTTTTTTTTTCTTCCTTTGTTTTCTTTTTCCCGTCTTAAGTTCCTCTAAGAACATGAGAGAGAGGTGGAAGCCTTGGGCTTTCATCTTTCGTTTTGTTGTTTAAACTAGGAATTATACACACGTTTTCTTGAATTATGTGTGCGTGTCTCATTTTCTTAAAGTAGTCATAGTTCTCTATTCCG
Source organism: Alnus rubra (assembly GCA_028654335.1). Lineage (NCBI taxonomy): Eukaryota > Viridiplantae > Streptophyta > Magnoliopsida > Fagales > Betulaceae > Alnus > Alnus rubra. The sequence continues at coordinate 2,003,758 of JAJPGS010002014.1, forward strand.
TGCTGTGTTATGTCTTGTGTTGTACCAGCATGATTATTTGAATTACTGATGTTTATTACTCTTTTATGTAACTAATTACCCCTAAAAGAGGTAAAATATCTAGTGATAGATCTTCTATTTGAGAAAGAACTTGTCTAGTTAGTGTCGGTAAAGATTTTCATTCTAAGATGTTCATTTGGCCTATACAATAGTCTAAGAATAATAAGTGCGGCAACATGTCAATGTGAAGACCCTAGAAGCCTCCAAGAACTGGCCTACTACACATGCATTTGAGATATCCCTTCTAGTGATGGTGAGATAATTCAACTTTTCAACTAGTAAATGGTATTTACTAGAATTCCCAAACTCTCCACCATCGTTCAAGAGTTTGTGATTTGGAGACATATGTACATCAATAGGTTGAGCACCTAACACGCTAGTTTCTTCTAACAAATTAAGTACATATTTTCTCTGAAATAAGATGACACCTTTCTTTTTTTTGATAAATAATGTATATTCATTCAAAAGTGCAGAGGAACGCAACTCAGGTACACATGATGTATACAAAAGAACCCCTAACCCATAGAGAAAGAAAAACATAAAGCTAAAAATTCAGAGAAAGTAGATACAGGCGAAGTATTCCAAGCCACTCTCCATGTATAAAGGGTTTGTAGCACCAACAGATGACACTTTTCTTAGACGTGGCAACCTCAATATCAAGAAATTATCTAAGCTTGCCTAAGCCTATGTGAAACCGTGATACTGGACAACAATGTGCAAAACTAGAAGAATAATACCAACTATTCAAACTTTGAGAATAATAATGAAGCCTCCCTCCCAAATAGTACCAGATAATTCCCAAAATCATAAACAACTTCAAAGATTATAATTCAAGATCAAAATTCCAAGCTACCAAGAACAACAAACAATTAAACGAAGAACGAACAAAATGATAGTTAAAACTCACCACCCAAAGGAAATCCACCGAAGTGATACAGAGTTGTAGCGATCACCACTCAAGGACAATTTGCCCAAGAAACAGAGCAAAGAACATGCTTGCCACTCAATGGAAAAATAGCCTAGAGATACAAAACACTTGCAAGAAGGAAACTCTTCTTAAAAAAAAGCCAAAAGCCCAAAGCTTAAACTTTTATTTTCTCAAGCTTTAATGAAAAATAACACGGGGCATGCCTTTATATAGGCTAAGTTTGGAGTGCTCTCCTAGCAAAATAAAAATTTCAAGAATACCCCTAAAACTTGGAAAGAAAGAAAAGATAAAAATATCTAAATAACCTTGAAACTTTGAGACAATGAAAAATACTCAGAGACAAAGCAAAAAGAGATGAAGTTCCAAAAATAACCCTCAAAACTTAGTTTCCTTCATTAACACCCATGTCAAACTGGCGCTACAATAACTATTTCAACTTGTAATGCCTCCATGGTCATTCCCAAAAATTGCAATATCATCCACATACACTACAAGGAAAATTGTAACGTGTACCAGTGTGCAAGTGGAACATGAATGGTTTGTCTGGCATCTGCAGAAACCAAAGACTAAATGCTTTAGAGAGTTTTTGAAACCATGCTCGCAGTGATTGTTTTAGGCCATATAGAGGCTTTTTTAACCAGCATACTCTACCTAGATACTCTTGCTGAGTAACAAACCCTGGTGGTTGCTTCATGTACAATTCTTTTAGTGTGAGGGAGCCTGATAGACTCTCTCTCATGCAAAGCGAGATCCATGAGGTAGGCATTGTGACAAAGAGAGACAAAATAACAAACAAAGAGGAGCCAAAAAAAATATTGAAACAAAATAAACAAGGAAAAAAATGAAGGGAAGAAGACAAAAAAAAGGTGTTTAAAGGATTAAATCTTGGATCAATACTGTAATACCATGTTAATAATAGAATTAAGAAGATAGGAAGGGAAGGGTTTAGAAGAAGTGTATTTTTTTTTTTTGATAAGTAATAAGTTGGTCTTATTAAAAGCGTAAGGCGCCCCTAAATAAAGAAGAAGTGTATGACAAGAGGATTAAACATGGAAGGGTTTAGAAGAAGTGTATTTTTTTTTTTGATAAGTAATAAGTTGGTCTTATTAAAAGCGTAAGGCGCCCCTAAATAAAGAAGAAGTGTATGACAAGAGGATTAAACATAAACCTTACTTCACACACACACACAAATCTACATATATTATTGATGGTCAAGTATATTATTTCCCCATAAATCTACATATAGGGAAATACCAAAGCGTCTAGTATGCTCTCATAAGTATAACTGTTAAAATGGTAGTCTTCTCTAACAATTTACAAAATAAAAAATTACTATAGATAAGAGGTTATCTATTCCATAATAGATTGATAGATTGATTTTGCCATGGATACCTAATGACTGAATCACATGGTAACACATTTTTCCTTGGATACCTAATGACTAGTATACTCCATGTTTTTAAATTCTTTCTAGGCAATAGGGCTCCATGTTTGAATCGCATATTCTAATGCTAGTGTGTGTATATTGTTTGTATGTGGAGCTCTTTCTATGATAGTGGATAAAGGACATGTGATTATCCTTTTTCATTTTATTTGGGTGCTTTCTGAAACTTTGCTCATAAAAATGTAGCATAATCTCAAGAAGCATTTGAATTTAATATATGGTCCTTTTGTGCATGTTTATAGTCTAACAAGTAGGTTCTCTTGCAGGATTTTATCCGTGAAGTGGACCCTGATATCATAATTGGATATAACATATGCAAATTTGATTTGCCATATCTAATTGAGGTAATTGAAATATTGAGGTTTCTCGTCGTCAATGCAGATTGTCATAGTAAATTTCATCTATTTTGTTTTATTAGTCCAACATTTAGATCTTTCATTATGAGTATGTATTTTTTTAAATGCTGAGGTTTCATGTATGTGGCCATAACTACATTATGGCTAATTTCTCTTCCTGTTTTTGTGGCTTACAGCGGGCTGAGACCTTGCGAATTGCTGAATTTCCAATACTGGGCCGTATCAGGAATAGCAGAGTTCGGGTCAAAGATACTACTTTTTCTTCAAGGTAAACATATTGCGATTGTTTTAATTATTATTAGTGTAGAAGAAAATAAGAAAATATTGTTATTGTTACGATAATTAAAGATTGTTATGTTTTGCTAAACTTTTTGCTATATTTGCTACATTGTCTTTCTTTGTTGATTTAAATTTATCCCCATATCAATCTAATTATTTTAATGTAAGAAAATCTTTTTGCCATTGCATTCAGTCTGTTCAAATCTCTTATTAATCTCTGGGAGCATTTTGCTGATACTTGTTGGTTTTACAGACAGATGGGAACCAGGGAAAGTAAAGAAGTAACAGTAGAAGGGAGAGTTCAATTTGATTTGCTCCAGGTTTTGTCCATAGCTTGTGCTTGCTTAAGATGGTGTACTTGGTCTATGAGAATCTAGAATAATGACAAACAGGTTATTGTCGTTTACTGCAGGTTATGCAACGGGATTATAAGTTAAGTTCTTATTCATTGAATTCTGTCTCAGCACACTTCCTCTCTGAGCAGGTAAGGTTTATTTTTTCGTTCTGACTTGATATCAAGTATCTGCTTTATTATATCTTTGTATTAATTTTCAATATAAACATCCAGGGAGCTTTTGATGGATTTGAGTAAAGTTATAGATGGGAAGAGCACCATGCATTTTCTTGCAGTTGTAGATAACTTTACATGCTCTAGTTCAGTTTTAGGTGTGACCATGAAAAATGTTCTTAGAGATGATTGTATGAACTTGAGTTCTTTCTTAGAACTGCATCTCTGTCTTGCATGGTCTGTGCCGTAGTATTTTTTATTCTATTCTTAGTGAATGAATTATTGTATTTAGTCAAGCTAATTGCCTAGATGCAGAGGAAAGGAAGCAGGAATGCATTTCTCTTTGATGTATAGTCTACATTTTATTATTTGAAGGTCAAATTGTGCTGATAAAACTTCTGCTGTTTAATTTCATGATATTGTTTTTGGTTCAACAGTTTCAATTAAGTCTTGACCACCATTCATTCCCTTGGATAGTTTTACCGTCATGCTATGTAGGCTTGCCTTCATTCAATGGTGATCTGTAGTAGTGGGTTTTTTTTTCCCCCTTCAAAAGCTTCATTTTTCATTCATCTTTCATCTTTTAATCTCACTCTCTTTGTTCTTTTCTTGATAATTAATCGAGATATCATTAAAAGCGTAAGGCGCCTCCGTGTACACAAGAAATATACAAGAGAAGCCATCTAGGTAGTAGGGGCAAAAAGAACAAGAAAATCATGATAACTAATCACTAAAGGAGAAACATAAGTAGCTGTTCAAAGATATGAAGTGTTAAAAAAAAAAAAACTCTCCTCCATCTTACGGTCCTCACCTATCATTTATTTTCCCTCATAAACATCACAAAAGGCACAAATGCATCACATTCTACACAGTAGCATTCTGAGTGTTGTCGGCAATACACCAAGGAAACAAATCAACTACTCGTCTAGGCATAACTTAAGACAACCCAAATCGATTGAAGAAGACATTTAAAATGGTACAAGCAACCTCACAATGAAGAAGTTGATCTACGGACTCTCCATTCATTTTGCACATATAACACCAATCAACCCCAATGACGCTCCGCTTCCAAAGATTATCCACAGTAAGGTCTTCCCTAGGGCCGCCAACCGCACAAAAAAGGCCACCCTCATTAGAACCTTAGTCCTCCAAATACTTTTCAAAGGGAAATGGAAACCATTATGACAACCCATCACACTATAGAAGGATTTAACACCAAACAACCCTCTTTTGGAAGAGACCCACCACAACTTGTCTTCCCCTTCCCGTTTCATTCTTACCAAATACAAAATCTTGAAGAACAAGACAAAAACATCCACCTCTCAATCCTGAGCCACTCTAGCAAAGCTCACGTTCCCTTGAATGGCACCTCCATAAAAATCCATGTGAGACTCAATAAGAGCATTCTTTGCGCTAGCAATATCAAATAAAATTGGATAGGCATCCTTAAGGGCCATATGACCACACCAAAGATCATGCCAAAATTTAACCTTAGAGCCATCTCCCACTTCAAATCTGGTGTCACTACAGAATTTCCCCAATCCCTCCTAATATTTTTACATAAACCCACCCCATACACCCCCACAAGCTCACTAGATCACTACTCTCCTCATGAACTTCCATATTTAGAGTCAATCATCACTTTCCACCAAGCGTCTCTCTCACCACCACTCTCTTTGTTCTTGATTGGTGCACTCTGGGCCAGGGAGTTTTATGGCTCCATAATTCTAATTTCTTAATGGTTAACGAAGCTTGTTGTAATACTGAAGCATTTTCTTTCGCCAAAGGCAATGTTTGGTTAGGATCACTTTTTATTTTATTTTATTTAAATAGATAATATTTTGTAGTCTTTGTGTGTTACCGTTACCATGTGTATGAGCTTGATATTCATTTTTGGCTACTTAAGCTTTTGGACTGATTGTTTACTATGATGGTACTAGTCTACTAGAGCAGGTTGATTGGATGTTATTTGAAATCTCTTTGATTTTGTCTTATTAGTGACCTCTATCAAGACTTCATCATTCAATTTTTGTTATCTACTTTCCTTATCCTCTTCCTGTACTCAATAAGAGATTATATAACTTCTAAGTAAACATGGTAACTCTACTTGTGCAAATTTTGCTTATAGTTCCTTTAATATAGGGAGAGCCTAAGCGCAGCACCAGGCTGCTTGGGTCTAGCAATCCTGGGAACTCTGGTGATATTCACTTGCTCTTAGTAACTTTTTTTTTACTTTTGTCTTATTCATTTGCTCCTGTTTAAGCTTTCTTCTCTTGTTTTTGACAGATTGCTTGTTGCTTGTGCTTATCTGTGAAATTGTACCATTGAAAGCATGAATCTATAATGTTCCTCTTTGTTTTTTGTTGCTGCTTGCTCTGCTTATGTTTAAGATTGTGGCACTGAAAACATGGATTGATATGGCAACTAACTTATCAATTCACCTTGCTTGCTATGTGTGTGTATGTGCCCATGCATGTGCATGTATGGCCTGTTTGTGTTTTACGTCTTAACCAGTTTCTTGTTTCAGTCATTAGAATCAGTAAATTATCTAATTCCTCTTTCACCACTTTTGTCTCCTCTTACTTGATTTCTTCCTTCTCTGGAAGTAACATTAATGTCAAGTGTTGATATTGCTCACTCCATTTCCCTCGTGCAGAAAGAGGATGTACACCATTCAATAATATCTGATCTTCAGAATGGGAATGCTGAAACGAGGAGGCGGCTTGCTGTATATTGTTTGAAGGTGCGTATTTTAGTTTTTCTATATCTTGATTTATCTGCCTAACTACTTTTTGCATTGCCTACCATTCTTTCCTTATTTAACTATCGAATTAGCTTGAAGCATTTAAGAATGTCTTATTGCCATGAATCCTTGTTGCAAACATATTCCTTTATAGTGTTTAGAGTTACCCACTTTCAAGTCAGAGAATGAAGTCATGTGCTTCTATAATTAGATCTAAGCTATCTATAGTTAGTGAAGGGTAAATTTTTGTGGCATTTAAGGTTAAGCACCCATTAGTTTTCCAACTTATTCCTTTTCCTTTTTAGAGAGGTTCGCCAAACAATTGGAATTGCAAAATGGCCCATTGATGCACCTGGCTATGTATATAAAACATATCCCTTAAGCAACTTTTGTCATCCTTGATCTTCCTGTTACTATATATCCAATTAAGGGTGGCAATAATTTATATGCTGTGAATGGAAGGTGCTCTTTTAGGCATGATTGATTGGCATCTGAAATCCCCCCCCCCCCCCCCCCCCCCCCCCACACACACACACACACAAAAAAAGGCAATGCTATGTCCATTTGCAGACTATGACAGTATATATTTCAGTATGGCTCTTCTCAACTTCTTAGATCACAATGTAGTTCCTATATCAGGAATTGTTTTGAAGGTGAATTTGTTTACAGATTTAATCGAGGATGCCTCCCTTCTCTCTTTTGATTGTAGGATGCTTATCTCCCACAGCGGCTTTTGGACAAACTGATGTTCATCTACAATTACGTGGAGATGGCTCGAGTAACTGGTGTTCCTATCTCTTTTCTTCTTTCCAGAGGGCAAAGCATCAAGGTTAATATTAATAAACTCTTTAGATAATGAGTTATCAATAAATGCATGGAATGGTAAAAGCTTCGCAGTTTTAGAATATTGACCCATTCTTTTGCAGGTACTTTCTCAACTTCTTAGGAAGGCAAAACAAAGGGACCTTGTTATTCCAAACGTCAAACAGGCAGGATCTGAACAAGGAAAATATGAAGGTGCCACTGTAAGTTCACATTCTAATTTCCTTTATGTTGTTGTTTTATGTACTGTAATTATTAGTAGCTGTTTATGGCATCATCATGTTTGGGATTTAGTTCACCATGCTTGCGTTATTAAACAACAATTAGGTTGTGATTTATGAGTTAAGTTTTGTGAACTTGACTGATAATGTCCAAATGTAGAATGGAAAATACTATAAGGGGACTATAGACTAGTAATCAGGTTGGGAGATCGATGTCTTTTCTTTGTTTTTCAATTTGTTATACTCAGAGTGAGACGGGGAGGTGAAATCAAGCTTTGTTGGGCCCCTTCCAAAAGAGGCTTATTCGATGTTAAATCTTTCTACAATGTCCTTGTTTGTAATGATGGCAATCCCTTTCCTTAGAAGAATTTGGCGGATTAAGGTTTCTTTGAGAGTGACTTTCTTTGCTTGGTCGGCCGCTCTAGGGAAAATCCTTACCATGGATAACCTTAGGAAGCAGCATGTCTTGTGGTTGATTGGTGTTGTATGTGTAAGAGAAACGGGGAGTTTGTGGATCATATTTTTTTCCATTGTAAGGTTGCCTGTACTTTATGGAATACTATCTTCAGTCGTGTTGGGTTGTCTTGTGTCATGCCTAGACAAGTACTCGACTTGTTTGCTTGTTGGAGGGGGTTATTTGGTAACTCTCAGAGTGCAGCTGTGTGGAAGATGGTACCTTCATGCCTATTGCGGTGGTCTTTGAAGGGAAAAAAATAATAGAAGCTTCAAAGATCGTGAGAGGACGGTAGTAGAGCAAAAGTCTTTTTTCTTCAATACTCTTTATCTTTGGACAGTCGTGTTTGTCGTTCTTAATTTGCATAGTTTCATGATTTTCTTGTTCTTTTTTCTCATTCTAGCTAGGTATTTCTCTTGTATATTTCCTATGTACTTGGGTTGGCGCTTTTCGCTTTTTAATGATATTTCGAATAGTTTTAAACAAATTAGACTAGTAATCAAGTTGACTTACTTTAGGTTGCACAAATGATAACAATATTGATGCAGCTCAATCAACAGAGAACACGGAGCAAGTAAAACAGAGGAGAGAACAGGGAAAGAGAGAAAAAAAGAAGAGAGAAAGTGAGAAGAAAAAGTCAGGAGGAAGAAGACCAGAATAAATTTTTATTCATAAAAAGCTGGCAACAACAATAAAAAATTAGGTTTAAATAGACTGACATAAACCCTAACCGTAATCACACTTGGGATGACAACCCACTAAAAATAACATAAAGCCCAAAAGAAAGTAACGTAACCCAAAGTATGGAAATAAGTAACATAAGAATAAAATGCGAAATAAAAAAAAGTGCCAATAATAAAATCTCTACGCCTTAAGAGTGTTGTCTTGTGAAAGATGGTGGCCTCCTGCCTTTTGTGGTGCCTTTGGAGATAAGTAAACGAACAAAATTTAAGGGACAGAGAGAGGACGTTGGAGGAACTTAAGTCATTTTTTTTTAAATTCTCTTTATACCTAAACTTAAGTGTTGTTTTAACTCCTTTGGAGATTAGTTTTAATGATTTTCTTGTTCTTTCTTCTCTTTCTAGATAGGCATTTCTCTTATATACTTTCTGTGTACCTTGATTGCACTTTGCGCTTTTAATGATATTTCGATTACATATAAAAGGAAAAAAAAAAAAAAAAACTCCAACTTTTAATCACCCACCATAAAGTAATAGGTTGGGCTGTCCTCTGATGTCGGGATCCAAACATGTATAATAGTGGCCTGTATTTGATGTCCACCCCAACTCTCCCGGGGTGGGAAAAAATTTGCCCCGTTGATTGTAGCGCCTGGCAGCTTTGGTAGTACTCCAACAGTTCAAGATCAAACTGCTGCAACATGGCTGTGGTGATCCATGTGCGGTCTAGTTGGCCCCTCCAACAAACTAGGAAATGTTGAACTCCATCCCTGGCAAAAACAACCTGCTTATCCCAAAAAGAATCAATATTTCTTTTTATGCTCTGGTGGAAGGGGTGGTAGTATTGGATCAGGTATAGGATAGTTGTTAGTGAAAGGTGAAGGTTCCTCGAAAGGATCGTCTAGGAGAACGATGTGGACTGTATAAGCAACTAGATCCTCTACATTAAATGTGGAGCCAGCACTAGGGTCAGGTAGAACATCTATGGCATATGCATTTGCTCCAACCCACTATAACACTTTGAAAGGTCTGACACTATGAGCTTGCAATTTTCAAATGGATCGATGTGGAAACCGTTCTGATCTATCCATACCTCAAATTCTGCAGCTGTTGATGCTTGGTTTGCACATAATTATGGTCAAGAATGGGGGCCTCATATGTTTCAATAATTTCTCCCAACTATTGATCTTCCATTTGTCTTGCCACATTTTGGTGTTCTTCAGTTGCTGCCACCACGCAGCAACTCTTCCCCGGAACTTGGTTGCTGCTAAAGGGACTCTTCAATCATTTGGCACCTCCTTGAAGTCTAAGATCTCCCCTACAGCAGCTACCCGGTCAAGAAATTCTTCAGGCTACAAGCAACCTTGAAACTGTGGGATGTCGAGTTGGAATCCCGCCTCCCACCAATTAGCGTGAGCATGCGCCATGGGGTACTCCCTCTGTGCTCTCCAAAAGGGTTGACAGGTTCTTTCTCAACACTATACTCGTCTTCCTCCGTCGCATGATGCGGATTTAGTTGACAACGACGACCGTTTGGGCCTCCCATGGTGGCAAGTTGATCAGAAAAGGTCCTGCATTGCTCTTCAAATCCAGCACCAAGTTGCTGCTCCACGTGCTACAAATGAACCACTAGCTGCTCTTCACGTGCTGGCTCTTTGCGCTCGTGCACATCGTTCAAGTCTGCAAAACAGTTTCCCTTTCCGTGTCGTCGTGGTGCCATGGAAAGTAAAACCTAGGCTTTGATACCAACTGATGCAGCATGATGTAGTGGGATCGCAGAGGCAACAACAGATTCACAACTCTTCCAAAAACCATGAATTCAACTAAGGAATTGAGGTAAAATAGAAGAAAACTCAAACCCTGAGTAATCCTACTTTGAAAACTGATAAAACATTCCAAAGCTACGTTCTAAGTCGTCCATAACAAGTGTTTATAGTAGACAAACTCCTAAACCTAGTAGAAAACTGAAATAAGTCATTTTAACAAAACTGATGTACCTTGTTCGAACGGGCTCACTTACTTGGTCGAACTAGTGTGCGATAAACTGAGTAAAACACGAACTTCATCACTGGATCAGCTTGATTGGCTGATCCAGATGGTTTGCCATGCAAATCCTAATAGTTATCCATAGAATGATTATAGCCACTACTGTAAGTGCATTTATGAGGTTCATGACCTTGAGTACGATAACCCCAAGTGTCATGGCCCCTACACGCACCTTGGCTGCCACATCCCCCACAGAAAATAGTAGAACTACACATCCTCCACGAAAAATAGTAGAACTCCCATGAGAGGCAACCAAGGCTGACATATCATGACCATGATCATATCTCAACTGAGAATCACTCTTAGATAGCTCAACACACTGTAATTTCGAGAACACACTGGAAAGTGATGGAAGCTTCAAACTACCCAAAATCCGAGCACAAACAACTTATACTCTAGCTTCAAGCCAATGAAGAAGTGAATGACATTAAAGTCTTCAAGTTGTTGCTACATACATGGAATATTAGAAATAATAAGTTGGTACATGTTGTGAGAATGAACTAATGGCCCGTCTTGTTTGATGTGGTGCATCTGGAGAGAGAAATTATCGTTGCTTTGAGGATTGTGAGAAAACAGTTGTCGAACTAAAGGTTTTCTTCTTCAAAACCCTCTACCACTAGACAACCCGACTATGATTGTTTTCATATTATGAGTTTTCATGATTTTAGCATTATTATTATTATTATTATTATTTTCTTTTATCCTTTTCTGTTTAGATATCTCTCTTGTATACTTGGCTTTGCACCCTTTCGCTATTAATAAGATGTGCATTAACAGTAGATGCAGATGTCAAAAAGTCAAATTTGAAGGGCATTAGAGCTACAATAATACTCAAGCCAACCCAACCAGTAATAACTTAATAGTAAAATACTGAATAAGGATAAAAACAGAAGATATCAGCTTATCAGATCTGAACAGTGTAGGAAATATACAAAACCAGCTTGAACCGGGCTCTACTGACGTCAACGGGATAAACTGGACTGAAATTGATGCAAACTGGGATGGTATCAGTGTTCAGGGATTTGAACCAGACCGTACCCTGAATAATTTAAGCCAGAATAAAAACGAAATGAAATAGAGGCTTATCACGGATAGGGATAGCCGTATTCCAACTGCCAACCTGAAGCTATTCTGGATAAGGATAGTGATTTAACCCGACTAAAGATCAGCAGATACTAGCAACCAAACACTCTTAACCCAACCTCCAAACACCCATCTCCTTTTACTTAGCCAACCAATCTCAAAGGCCTTGGCAGTTTCAGTTAATGACATACTCAACAACAACCGACAGATGGCCGTTTGGAAGCTAATGGGACCCAGTTACATGGGAAACAGCAACGGCAACCAAGGTAACAAGCAATTACCAACATTGGCAGACAGCACCACGCCGAAAACCGGCCACCACATTATCAGTAACAATATCTCATCCTCCAACCACCACAGGAAAGGCCGGCGACCACCAATGGGGAACTCACCACCGCAGTAGCTGAGAATGACAACAATTGCATCACAACCTCCATAACAATGATGGTGTCAACCGTCGTGAACTAACTCAGCCTTTGCACAATGAGCATAATACATACATAGGTTCTATGGCAGAGGAGAAGAAAGAAGACGAAAGGAAGGATGAAGAAAAGAAAAACGAAAAATAAAAATCAAAGAGAGAGAGAAAGAGCCTAGAACATTAGTTCTGATACCATGAAAATATTAGGGTTTTAGAGAGGGTTTTGTAGAGAAAAAGAAAAGCGTTGGGAAAGAAATTGTTGTTTAAAAGATCTCTACTCCGTCTCTATTGCACTATATATATACATGTACATGTAAAGAGGAAATAATTGGTAAACCTCACAGGGTATACTTTACAATCATGCCATCCAACACGAGACAGTAGTTTGATTTGTTGTATTAAAAATGGTTTTATTGCCCTCATTTGTTTCGGTGTTTTGTGATAATGATCAACCGCTGTCACGAACTGTAGGCTCCCTTTCTAGCAGAACTCTATTTTTTATTTTATTTATTTATTTTTTGCAATGTCCTCCTAAAGGAAAAAAGGGAATATACTTAGCAACAAAGCTCAGTGGCTAATTTGAAATTAGAATGCCGGTATCCACAGTTATATGAATATCATTCTACTTTGCGATCCAAAATTTGCATAACATTTGTTTCTGATTACAGCTTTCATTGGACTTTCCTAATTGTGCCTCCTCCCTCTCTCCCCTTCCTATCGTTTGCAGTTGATACGTCTTGTTTGTACTTTTTATTGAAAATCATTGGGTATCATGCGTTAATGTGCTTTGATATTTTGGATGTGCTAATGCAGGTTTTGGAGGCAAAGGCAGGATTTTATGAGAAGCCAATTGCAACATTGGATTTTGCATCCTTGTATCCATCTATTATGATGGCATATAATTTATGCTACTGCACTTTGGTGATTCTTCTGGCCATCATCTCTATTTGCCACCATTTCCTTTTTGTTTGGAAACTATCCTATAAGTCAACATAAAATCAGTTCTAATATTGAAGCTTTTATACAGAAAAGTTTTATCTTAATGGTCTTTGTGAAGGTGACACCTGAGGATGTTCGAAAACTCAACCTGCCCCCAGAATGCATCAACAAAACCCCATCTGGTGAAACATTTGTTAAATCAAATTTGCAGAAGGTAAGTTTTTTTAAATGTTATTATATATATATATATATATTATGTTAGAAAGATTGAATGACAGAAATTAATTAGTTTCTATATGCATTATGTGCCCATAATAATCAATAATGAGAATGTATCATGATATAATCTTAGGGAATACTTCCTGAAATTCTTGAAGAACTAATAACAGCTCGTAAGAGAGCAAAAGCAGATTTGAAGGTAATTACCTCTTAATGTGTTTTTTTGCACCCTGTTTTTATTAAGTTTTCAGCCAAGCTGTCAGCTAACTTTGATACTTGTTGACCTTTTGTGCATGTAAATAATGATGTTTCTCTATTACAACCCTAGGAAGCAAAAGATCCACTTGAGAAGGCAGTGCTAGATGGTCGACAGCTGGCCTTGAAAGTAAGCTTTGCACTATTAATTTATCAAAGTTTTAGGTAATTTTGAGTGCCGGCTATTCAAGAATACAATTACACTGGTTCGTTATTTTTTCATTGTTTTAATCTCTCTTATGTCTTTCTTTTTTCAGATAAGTGCAAATTCTGTTTATGGATTTACAGGAGCTACTGTTGGTCAGTTACCATGCATAGAGATATCTTCAAGTGTTACAAGCTATGGTACAGTTCTGAAATGAAGATCCATGTTAATAAGTTTTCTTTAGATGAGTTAAAACATACTTCATTCTGAATTCTAATTGATTGCTTGACTTGTCTGCCCGTGTAAAGGTCGACAAATGATTGAGCACACAAAAAAACTTGTAGAAGATAAATTTACGATGATTGGGGGCTATGAACACAATGCTGAGGTATGTCATGTAGAATTTATCTTTTGTAATGGTATAGAATATGCCAAACAAGGCTATGCATGGTATGGCGGTGTTTGATGTAGCTCAGATCCCTGGTGTCTTTTATGTCTGTAGTTCAATTTCTGTCTAGATTTTGTTAATTCATGAAATGTTTGTACCATTCTCGGACTTTTTGCTATGATCAAGAGTAGAATCCATTCTTGTTACTTTGGTATGTGCTTACCAAAGTTTTATAGTTGCGTCAGTTGATTGACATTGTCAACTTGTGCCAAAACCCTCAAAAAGGGTTTTATGCTGTCTGAGGTGGTTGTTGCGAGGATTCTGTCTTCTTGATCCTGTTAGTGTTTCGAAGGCGCCATGTGGACGTTTTTTTCCGTAGAATTGAAAACCTTGGAGTTCATTCTCGAGCCAGGGGGAGGTTCCTTCAGCTTACGTATAGTGGAACGTGGGAAAGGCTATCTCCGATCGATCTTTTTGGGGAGAGATGGAGCTTTTTGGCTCCTCTCAACTGTCAACGCTTTGGCTAGGTTGGAAAATAGTATGGGCTTATTCGCAAGTTTAGAGACTCTCAGTGAGCCCTTTTATTTGTAGGCACAATGAATATCCAGCAATTGCCGCAAAGCTATTTATTTTCCTTCATTTTGGGATTTGAAGTTTTGTTGTATGAATGCAAGGTGGACGGAACTTGCTAGTATGATTGAAATAGTAATTATATGGTACCAGGTTATATATGGGGATACAGATTCTGTTATGGTACAATTTGGTGTCGACAACGTGGAAGCAGCCATGAACTTGGGGAGAGAAGCTGCTGAATATATTAGTGCAACTTTCATTAAAGTAAGAGTATATAATTATTTCACTAGATCTTGAATCTTTGTTTATCTCACAATTATTTTGCTTTTAGTTTTGTGCCAGATAAGATATTCTCAATATATGTATTGAAATAATTATTAACAAATCCTTCTAAAATTGAACAACTGAGGTACTTGTGCAGAATAATTTAATTTGAGCAATTATTATTGCTTGTATGGCTCTGTAGAGTTTAAGGAGGCTAGTCTTGTTGCTAATTATATTGAATTGCCATGGACACATGAATATAGTGAATAGTCTTCAGCAGGTTACCTTTCAGAAATCAAGTTAAGTTTGGTGATATTTGAATAAAGAGGAATGGCAGGTGTTGCATTTTGTTTTGAACTTGAATGAATTTGGCTATATTGATGTTACTTGGACCCAAATTCTTGATCAACTTTATCATAACTTTCATGTTGGTGTTACTTCAATGCGACTTTTAGGCGCATCCATATTGTTATTTTAGTTTAGTGTATCACCAGATTATGACTTGAAAGTTGTATAATCCATCAAAAAAAGAAGTCTTCTCTGAGAGGGGCAGTCTTTACTTATTTTGAATTACTAATGCATAGATGGATATTAGAAACAGTATTGATCAGGTCACCTTGCAAAAGTTAAGTGAAGTTGGACGATATTTGAATAAAGAGGAATGAATGCTAGGTGTTGCATTTTGTTTTGAACCTGAATGAATTTCACTAAGTCAAGATTACTTGGACCCGATCTTCTGCTCAGCTTGATCATAACTTTTAATTGTTGGTGTTACCTGGATGCAACTTTCAGGAGCATTATACTGATATTTTTAGTTTATTGAATCACCAGATTATGGCTTCAAAGTTGTATACTCTCCTTCCAAAATGGAATGTTTTCTCTTACAAGGGCACAAGTTTTAAAGAAAAGCAATTAATGCGTATATGCCTCATATTTTGGTTATGAACTTCCAGAATTGCCCTCTTCAAAAAATAACGAAACAAATTTCATAGAAAACAAGGGGCTATGTGGGGATATTAGAAAAACATATTTTTTGACTTCTTCAAGACAAAACTGCAAAACAACACTTATTGTTGGACAAAGGTAGTAAATTGTGTTTTGTGGTTCCAATTTCTTTGTATGATTACTTTTGTAATGATTATTTTTTTTTCTTTGGTATTTGTGTTTGTGAAGCCAATCAAACTCGAGTTTGAGAAGGTTTATTATCCATATCTTCTGATCAGCAAGAAGAGATATGCTGGTTTGCTATGGACAAATCCAGAAAAGTTTGACAAAATGGACACTAAAGGTATATATATGAGTTCCTCAACCATTTTTGCTTCTCTATTATTGTCAAGTATGTCAATTTCACCTATTTTTTTTGGACAGGCATTGAAACAGTTCGTAGAGACAATTGTTTGTTGGTCAAAAACCTGGTTACTGAGTGCCTGCACAAAATACTTATTGACCGGGACATTCCTGGGGCAGTCCAGTATGTCAAGAATACCATTTCAGATCTTCTTATGAACCGCATGGATTTGTCGCTTTTGGTTATTACTAAGGTTGGGAAAAAGAATTTTGCTAGTTAGTGTTCTAGATGTTCATTACGAACTGTCCTTTGGTTCTTTTTTGGATTATTTTTAAAATGGGAGTTACAGTTCCATTTAGTCTGATAACGGTATAATTGCTTTGTACCTCTACTAACATACTTTCTTATCAGGGTCTGACAAAGACAGGAGATGATTATGAAGTAAAGACAGCTCACGTTGAACTTGCTGAGCGCATGCGCAAGGTCTGTGGTGCCTTATTGACGAATTCATTTACTTTGTAGCTGCTTATTAATTATATGGACTTGACATATATACCATGTTCCACTGGACCATAAAAATTTTAATTTTGCGTTGTTACAGCGAGATGCTGCTACTGCTCCAAATGTTGGGGATCGAGTACCTTATGTCATCATTAAAGCTGCAAAAGGTGCCAAGGTATCTTTCTCGTGCTTTTTTTTCCTTTTTTTTGGGGGGGTGGGGGGGTGGTGGGGAATTGTTATACTTTATCATGGGTTTATAAACATTAACCGGTAAGTGACAATCAGGCTTATGAGAAGTCAGAGGATCCCATCTACGTCCTAGAGAATAACATACCAATAGACCCCCAATACTACCTTGAAAATCAAATTAGCAAGGTTAGTTCTTATATTGCGCCTTGCATATACTTTACAGTTCCTAAAGTCCTGGTTTACTCACATGTGAGTAATTTCATGTTACAGCCACTTCTAAGAATTTTTGAGCCCATTTTGAAGAATGCTAGCAGGGAACTACTCCATGGAAGTCACACAAGATCTATCTCTATCTCTACTCCCTCAAACAGTGGCATAATGAAATTTGCAAAGAAGCAACTCAGCTGCATTGGCTGCAAAGCTCTAATTAGGTATAATTCTATTCCTTCACTGTTTTCCTTTAATTTTATTTTTCTTAACTTGAAACTTTTATTTGTGAGTTCAATATACTGGCTATGTGCAGATTTTGACGTTGATCTGCTTTTGTTGATAGTTGTACCGAAGATTTTTCTAGAAGTGTTATTTCCTGTAGTTCACATGCTAATTGCTAATTGGCCCTCACGATTAGTTATGATGATTTTCTTATTCGCTTTTCTCTTTCTAGTTAGGTGTTTCCTCTTGTATACTCTCGGCGTACTTAGGGGCACCTTACGCTTTTAATAATATTGGTTTATTAATTATCAAAAAAAAAATTGCCGATTGGCAAGCCTACAAGTTGTGTGAAATTTATATTAGATACAAAAAGTAATCCTCGAAACCTCTGTTAGGTAGAAGTGTACCGACATTTTGCTAATAATAGAAAATTTCTGCTGGAATTGTTTACTGTATATTGTTTGGATGGGTGGCAGCACTAGCAGGGCTAGGAAATTTGTGATTTATGGACACGAACATGATTGTGTGTTAGAATAGGATAAATTATATTTTATCCGTTAGTTATTTGATTTAAAAGTTATGATTAAGTTTTTCTTGTTAGTAGATGTATTTGAATTGCAGTGTGTAACTTTCCTTGATAAATTGAGTAATGCTAGACCTACAATTGGTCTACTACTCTTTTATAATTTGTTGACACGTGTCAGCATGTGATTGGAGGAGGGTATTAATTTTTTTTAGTGGCTGTCACTTGTCAGGGCTCCAATTAAATGCTGATGTTGTAAAAGAGTTGTAATGTCTAGCATTTTTCTTATAAATAATAAAAATGTGTGTAGTAATTATGAAAATACCCTACACTTATTTTTATTTATAGTATGTTTTGATAGAAAAGCTGTGTGCCAGTTCATTACGGTTCCTCTCCTCTGGGAGGAGTCCCCTTGTGTGTGCCTTGAATTTTGTTGTATATCTTTTTTTCTCTCCTTTTGGACAATACAAATGCTTTATAAAAAGAAAAAAGTGTGCAAGTCACTGCCACGCAAACAATTAGGGAAACAAAAGTTGAACTAGTTGTTAACATGTAAGGAACCTTTGAAGCAAAGCAATGTTTGAGTGGGATTATGCAAGATATCTCAAATTTAGTAAAAATGCTATGGTCAGTTGATATGGATTTATAATGACCAGGCATAAAGGCAATAATCGACCATTGAGAAATTAGATTAGCAACTGTGAAATCTTTTGTGGACCATACAAAGAAAGTATGGCACTGGGTTTGAAGTGGTTATATATAAGAGGGAAACAGATGGCCTTTCATGTCTCAGAAGTACCTGGTATGATTTTATAGATTTTCTTCTATAAAGAGCCTAATACTATTAATTTTTTTTTTTTTTTTTGTTCTGAGCATAAAGAGCCTAATACTATGTTTTTGATGTGTTTTGGATCAGCGATAAAGATCGAATTCTCTGCTCACACTGTAAAGGAAGAGAAGCTGAACTTTACTGCAAAACAGTGACTCATGGTAGGCACTTTAATTGTTTTCTTTATAATGTTCCAATGTTAAATGACTTTTAGTGTATACTGGAATGACTGTGGGACTTACAATTGGAAACAATAAATCATCGAGCAATTGCAGTATCTGAGCTAGAGATGCTTTTTGGGAGGCTGTGGACACAGTGTCAAGAGTGCCAAGGCTCTCTACATCAGGATGTGCTCTGCACAAGGTATTACTATATTGTCACTTGTATGGGCTAGTAAGCTCTTAATTTCTTCCCAGTAGGGATTTCCTTGAAATATTTTGCATGTGAGTTGGCTGTCATTACAAGAAATAACTCCCAAAGTAGGAGTATGCAATTTGTGAAAAAGCATGACACCCCCATACTCTCCTTTTGTCTTGCAATTTGGCTGTGCCCTGCATGCTTGTATGTAAACCATGCTTTTTGTGTCATTCTTTGGTTTCTGCATTGTCCATATATTTCCCTAATTACCTACGGTTCTCAGCATGCTTTTTGTGTTTTGAGAATGACTGATGCTACATTTTGTTTACAGTCGAGATTGTCCAATATTTTATCGGAGAAAGAAGGCACAGAAAGACATGGGTGAAGCCAAGCTGCAATTAGACCGATGGAGCTTCTAAGATTATTCCAAGGTTGGTGTTTTGTGTCCAATGTGTTGAACTTAGGTGTTTTTTGCCTGCGTAACTGTAGTGAGATGGAAGTTCTCTGTAAACATGAAATTAAGAGGACAATTTCTTTTGATAGTATCGACCTCTTGCTTTTTACTGGTATATCAAGCATCAGCTACAAGATTAAGTTTCTGGATTCATATTTTCTTGATGATTCTGCTGGCAAAGGTAGAGACGCAGAAACACGAGCTTTTAGTCAGCTAGGTGAACTGGATCCAATGGATTTGGCAGTTGGAAAGACTGAGTAATTTGTAGACTTGCAAAAACGGCAAATCTTCCAGTTCTAATTGAATTAATAGCCAATTTTTGTAACAATAGCTTTCTTGCCATTTTGTCTGAGATCAAGAGTTCTATGGTACCATCTTTGTTGAACAGGCCACGATTGGGAAGTAATATGAAAATCTTAATATCTATAATAATTTTTTGTGAGAACAAATTGATCATTGATACTGAGGATCTCTTTTGAAGGAAATGAATATTCATAATAAGTTTTATACAGATTACTCATCCTATGTTGCATAAATATATTCATCCCTTCAATAATATCTGAACTTATTAAAAATTTAGAATAGTACAATTACAAACAATGTTGCTGTGACACTCATTCATGTCCTCATAAACATTCAACCATTTAAGTTGAGGAAGTAATCAAGTAGAGTCTAAGGCGTGTTGTTAGGGGCTCCTGTTAAATGGTAACTCCGCAGTCCTTGCAGGTCTTGAACAAGAAAAGATTAAGGATAAACGTGAGAGGCATATATTGGAAGAAAAAGTCTTAACTTACCTATGGCTATAATCGTGCATCACTAACATTTTTGAATATACATTGGCAATGACCTTATGTTAAAAAGAAATGTAAAGAATAACACTAATGATCATGCCATTTTGCTAATTGTAGTACTAAATGCTAGAGTTCATTTTATCTTCTTTAAACTTTCCTGTTTTGTGATGTAAAGCAAATAGTCTAAATACCCAGATAATGTCCTACAATTTACAACAGGATCAATCAGAAATGTCTTTCTCCTCAAAACAATATTCAAGTGGCCCTCCAAGGGGCACTCTAGGTTGTACCAAAAAAGAAAATTATGGAACATTCATAATATTTCAAGAATTAATATTTTTATTGTTCATTAAATTTGTAGCGGCTCAACTGCGTATCATAGTCATCCACAAGTCAAAATGGGATCATCAAAAGTTCAACTATTTAAAATGAGTAATTTTAAATAATCAACTTTCATCTCACTCACATCCTAATGGGCTAATATGCATTGTCCATTAGCCTTTAGATTAGTCTTTTCAAGGACTAATAGACACTGTCACATTAGCCCAGTGAGATGTGAGTAGAATGAAAGTTGAGTATGTAGTATTACTCTTCCTAAACAGATAGAAAGATCTTTCCTGAGCAGACTTACATGTGAGCTTGGGGCTTCAACCCACAAAATGTTTCATAAAATTTATATTTTTTATAAGAGAAACACCAAAAAAAAAAATTAGCCCAAATGTTTGGTTCCGTCCGTTTCATGGTGTTAGGTTCATACTAGCCAGGTGGGATTATGACAGTTGATATTTTGAACTAGGACAAACCGACATGTCAATGAACTGATTTATCTTCTGAAAGCACAATTAAGTCAGTCATCCTCTCAACCCCAAAGGAGACCAACTCAAACCAAATCCTTCATTGGTCATGACTGTTCGTAAATGGAGAAAAAACATCCATAGAAAATATATATCAACCTAATAGCAAAAGCCAAGCCCCTTCAAACAGAATTCTGTGGCAATATCGATCATCTGGTTTGCTATTCCTTTCAAGTAATGTAGCACCGTCCAATGTGCTGAAATGGGGTTGTGCATAACAGGTCTAATAAATGTAATTATTATACCATCTTCATATTCTAGTGATGGACGGATAAGATCAATCCTTTGTGATACTTCATGCTATTTTTTTTTGAAGAAAGAATGATTCTCATTAATCAGGAAGATGGAACTTGTTCAGCAAGTACAATAGACTGGATGTAGGAAGGACATTCTTCCGTCCACAATTCATCTAATAAATACGAAATAACACATTTTGCTAACACATTTGTCAAAGTTGACAGCTCTGCTAGCATGTGTGATTTCCACCCGATGTAGGCTTTGGGCCTTCACTTTTGTGTCTTCTAGCAACTGTCCATAGGAGCTCCAACTCGGCGAGGTCTGGTTGAGGGCAGAAACTACAGTGAGTCCCCCTCCAACACTACATGATGAAAGCCTCTATCCACACACAAGTTGACTGCATGCCATGCGGCTATAGCTTCAGCTGTTGTGGGGTCTTCTACAAATGGGATGACTTGCCAATGCTGCAACAACCTCCCCTCAGTCCCCTGTCTCGTTTCGCACAACTACCCCTATGCCCATTTTCCTTGACATATTATTAAGAGCTGCGTCCAGTCTAATTTCAGCCAACCAACCCTTGGAGCCCTCCGATTAGAAGGAATATTAACCACTGCCGCTGAACCTGTAGGTTCCTCTTGGGGGGTTTCTGCACACTCTGCAGCCATGTTCTTAAACTTCAAGATGATCTGGCTTGGTGGGTGGAATTTCCCTTGGAACACGTGTTCGTTCCTGCGCAACCACAACGTGCGCAAAACCAGCAAAGCTTCCAAAAAACCATCACTGTCCAGTCTTTCCTTTAAGAGCTTGATGAGGTGAAGCCCGTCACATTCCTCAAGCACCATTTTCTGTAACCGGCGCCCACATTCTTGCCAAACTGATACTTCATGCTATTACTTAATACATTCCATACGCAAATTCCATCCTCCAAATCTCTATCAATCAGAGCTTTCATTCACCAAACACAACCATTCATTCACAAATCCAGCAACATACAATCAGATACGTAACAATACAGCAGGCTTGTTGTAACTACCAAAGCATGATTCTGGCATGGCGGAAGGAACAAAAATGAAGACAGCAAGAAGGGATAGAAAGGCATTGAATTTCCAAGATTTGTAGATCCTACAATGGCGGCAAATCAGAGGTTGCAAGAAGAAGATTAAAGCCAGCAGAAGTTTCCCACATGTGATGCTCGATATACAAGGCAATCAATGTTTTCAACTATTATGATACACCCGTGAATCACAGATTTATGGTAGCATGATTTCATGTAGCAGCTAAGGCTCTAATTTGGTTTGAAGAAATGGTAAGAAGGTGAGACTTTACATCTGTTTCTAATTGGATTAGTTTTGTGAGAGCACTGCAGATTAGGTTTAGGTAAGATTTCTATGATGAAGCTATGGAATATTTAACAAAACAAGAAGTAGGTAGGAGGTTACATGAAGCAAATCAGAGGATGCATCAAGAGATTCGCTGAATTTGATGGTTATAATGCTGAAGCCAGGATATGTAATGCGAATTAATTCTTCTACTATAATTGAACACCTGTTCATCTGAGAGTGTACCTAGCATAATGAAAGGGGAGGCATTAATCTGAGTTCAAGAATGCAGGTAAATCGAGAGGTAGCTGGGAAGAATTCTTGAAAACCCTCCAATCAAGATTTCCGCAAGAGTGGCAGTGATAACAAGAAATTCAACATGATGCAGTCAGTGGAGAAGTTAGCGCTACGAGTTAGGCAAATGCATGAGAACTCCCACCAGATGGCTTGCGAATGGAGGCAAATGCATGAGAACAGGGGTTGCAAATTGCTCAATTTTATTGAGACTTTGCAAGAACTTGAGCAAGAAGAAACAAAAAAACAAGAAGATCAAGGTAGAAATGGCTTCCAATACTCAAGTGGCCATTGAAGAAAAAGTTCAAGAACAAGAAGATCACAGTTCCTTTCAAAAGGAAAAGAAGACCTTGGATCTTGTTAAATTGCTTAATGGGAAGAAGACGGTTTGATGCAAGTGGGTGTTCACGATCAAACATAAGGCCGATGGTTTTGTGGAACGATACAAGGCCAGACTTGTTGCAAAAGGTTTTACACAAACCTATGGGATTGACTACGAGGAGACATTTGCTCCAGTAGCGAAGATGAACTCAATTAGAATTTTACTTTCTATAACTGGAAATTCGGATTGGCCTCTCCATCAATTCGATGTAAAAAAATGCATTTCTTCATGGAGATCTAGAAGAAGAAGTATACATGGAGATGCCTCTTGGACTAAAAGATTCGTCTTCAATGGGAAAAGTATGGAAACTAAAGAAGGCTTTGTATGGCCTAAAACAATCTCCAAGAGCATGGTTCGAGTGGTTTTCTCAGACTATGCAGAGATTTGCCTACAAGCAAAGTCAAAGATAACAGCTTTGATTGTGTATGTTGATGATATTGTCTTAATAAGTAATGACAATGGGGAGATACAAAACTTAAAGCACTCTCTTGACAACAAGTTTGAAATAAAATACTTGGGCAGTCTGAAGTACTTTCTTGGGATTGAGGTAGCAAGGTCAAGGCACGAGATATTTATTTCCCAAAGGAAATATATTCTTGATCTCCTTAAAGAAAGAGGATTGCTCAGATGCAAAGTCACTGATAATCCAGTAGAAGTAAATGTTAAACTGGGAGAAGTTAGTGAGAGTCCTCTCATAGACAAAGGAAGATATCAGCAATTGGTTGACCGATCGATTTATCTATCTCACACTCGTCCAAACATTGTATATGTTGTTTGTGTTGTAAGTCAATTTATGTATTCTTTACAAGAGGCTCATATGGAAGCAGTTTATTGAATCCTTCTCTACTTTAAATCTTCACCAGGTAAGGGACTACTGTTTTCTAGACACGATCATTTGAAAATAGAAGCCTATAGAAATGCAAATTGGGCTGGCTCAATTATGGATAGGCGGTACACGACATGTACATTTGTGGGAGGTAATTTGATTATATGGCATAGCAAGAAACAGTAAGTGGTTACCAGATCTAGTGCAAAAGTTGAATTCAGAGCCATGGCTCCTAGAGAGAATGAAACATTATGGTTGAAAATACTCTTGAAAGAGCTTGGGTTTGACTCCAAGGATCCTATGAGATTGTATTGTGACAATAAAGTAGCAATAGTATTGCTCACAACCTGGTCCAGCATGATCGAACCAAGTATGTTGAAATTGATCGATATTTTATCAAAGAAAAACTCCGAGACCGTATCATCTGCACACCATATGTGAATACAGGAGATCAACTTGCTGATATTTTGACAAATGGAGTATCTAGTAGTGTTCTTCATTCAGCCCTATGCAAGATGGGCATGCGAGGCTTCTATGCCTCAACTTGAAGGGGGGAGTTGAAGATCGAAACTACTGACCCCCTATGATTTTGTTCTCTTTAAGCTATTCTGATTGTAATATTGTCTTTATTTCTTTCCATATTAATCTATAGGTTTCTTCTATTTAAACCTATGTAATTGTATGAAACAAAATAATTGAATAAGAATTTCTTCTTCCCCCTCTTAGTCTCTCTTTTCTACTAATAATAGCACCCCATATCTTTTGCATCTAACCAAGATTCTTCACCCTGTGCCGATCGTGACTTAGACTGAGACTACTTACTTCTGCCTTTCTTTCCCTTAAACTTATCTCTTTCGCGCTTTTGCTCAAACCTCACTACAAGCCCATCAGCCTGATCATTAACAGGTTTTCTCTGTGTTTCATGTGACAAGAGAGACTATTCACCTCTTCAAACGCCAGTCTCTTTCTCGTACAACAATGTTGTAACCAAGTGATCATAAGAAAGGGGAAGCAATGCCAACATAAGCATCATTTTATCTTCTTCATCAATCCTCACTCCAAAATTCAACAACTATGTATTCAACATGTTGAACTTGTTGAGGTGCTTCAGCAAATATGTATTTTCCTCTATTTGTAAACCATATAGCTGCTTCTTCATATACAACTTATTGTCAAATTCTTTTCCATATACAAACTTTCTAATTTCTGGGAAATTGACTATGCTTTTTCCTCATCAATTACATTGTGAATGGCTTCATCTGACAAATTAAGGCGGATCGCACTAGGAGCCTTCGAATCCATCTTTTCCCAATCATCATTGTCCATCTTCTTAGGTTTCTTCGCCTTTTCTAGTAATGCCTTGTAAACTCATTGATGAATCAAAAGATCCTTCATCCTCGTCTACCAAAGAGAGAAATTGTTCTTCCCATTGAACTTCTCCACTATGAACTTGGTACTTGCCATATTTACTGCAATAGTTAAATTGAATCCCAAACCTTAGCTCTAATACCACATGTTGTGCAAAAGACCATAGTTATAATAAATAAGACAAGACAATAACATCAAGATTTATGTGGTTCCCTGAATGTGAGGTACATCCACAGGCAGAGGCGATTAGAAAAAAATTTACTACAAAAATAGTAGAGAAAAAATCACTAAAAACCCAAAGCTCAAATACACCCATATCTCACTATTACACAGTAGAGATTCTTTCAGGTCAATGAAGTTTCTCTTTTTCTCTCTCACTCACTGTGACTAAACTTTAGCTTTCTATTTCTCTTTGAAGGCACAAAGTTGAGATAAAACTCTCTTTTTGTTACTGTGCGACGCCTCCAAACGAAGAGCACTAAGTCTCTTCTCTAGCAACGCATCAAAGAACGAAAGAGAAACTAGAAGCTTGTGTAGCGCTCCTCGCTCATTAAACAAGGGCTGAATATATGCCCTTTTATAAGGAGCAAAGGCAATCATCAAAGGCTTGTACGAGTCGGTCTCCAATTCCAACAAGGAATAGAAGACATCAAGGCCCACACACTAAAATTCAAGTCACTACATCAACAAATGATTTTCTAGCTCCGCCACTTAGCTTGGGAACCAATAAAACTAATGTCTAGCAAAGCAAGAGAAATCCTTGTAAACCAGGATTTCACATTACAGAACTTAAAGCACTCCCTTGCCTACAGGTTTGAAATAAAATACTTGGGTAGTCTGAAGTACTTTCTTGGCATTGAGGTAGCAAGGTCAAGGCAATGGATATTTATCTCCCAAAGGAAATATATTCTTGATCTCCTTAAGGAAACAAGATTGCATGGATGCAAAGTAACTGATAATCCAGTAGAAGTAAATGTTAAACTGGGAAAAGTTAGTGAGAGTCCTCTCATAGACAAAGGAAGATATCAGCGATTGGTTGGAAAATTGATTTATCTATCTCACACTCGTCCAGATATTGTATATGTTGTTAGTGTGGTAAGTCAATTTATGCATTTTCCATGAGAGCCTCATATGGAAGCAGTTTACCGAATCCTTCGCTACTTTAAATCCTCACCAGGTAAGGGACTATTGTTTTCTAGACACGATCATTTGAAAATAGAAGCCTGTACTGATGGAGATTGGGCTGGCTCAATTATGGATAGGTGGTACACGACAGGGTATTGTACATTTGTGGGAGGTAATTTGGTTACATGGCATAGCAAGAAACAATTAGTGGTTACCAGACCCAGTGCAGAAGTTGAATTTAGAGCCATGGTGCATAGAGAGAGTGAAACATTATGGTTGAAAATACTCCTGAAAGAGCTTGGGTTTGACTCCAAGTATCCTATGAGATTGTATTGTCACAATCCGATTCAGTATGATCGAACTAAGCATGTTGAAATTGATCGAAATTGATAAGCGTCGAATGTTGTACATTCTAGCCCCTTAACTCGCATATATTAAATTCCTTAGTGTTGTTATTTGTTTAATTTTGTTTTGTTTTCATGTTTCAAGGCTTTATAAGATAGATGCAAGAATTCTAGTGGAAATTAGACTTAGAAGACATTTTCAAAGTATGCTGAAGCCTTGGGATCGAACGCACCAGAACATGGGCTTGAGCGCATCTATGCTCGAGCGCCTCAACACTTAGGCTCAAGGCTAGACCGCATCATCACCTAAGCTCGAGTGCACATACGCTCTAGTGCACGTCCCTTGGGCTTGAGCGCATGCGAGCGTACTGTACACAACAAGAGTCCTATTTTAGCTTGGATTGGAATTTCAGAAAAGGAAAAGTCTTGTATTTATTCTACACAAACTATGAGACTTATTTTCAATTTTTTTCTAGGATTCTTAGGGCTTCTAGAGCTTCTTTAATCCCTATAAATATGCCTCTAACCTTTGAAGAAAAAAACACATAAGCTTTGGGAAGAATCAAAGGCTACTCTAGAAGAAGGTTCTCTCTAGTTTTGTTTTCCTTTATTATTTTCTTATGAGGAAGATTTCCATCGAAAATATGTGTAACTAATACTTTAGTTACAGCTCGATTGAAGCCCTAATCATGTCTCTTTAAGTTTTTCAATTTGCCTTTCTACAATTTATATATTGATGCTTAACTTGATTAATACTAATTTCTTGAATTCCTCGCATGCTTATGTTAGGCCAACATATTCTTGTGGTATAGATTTGTTATTTATGTCAATTTGGATGACTGAGTCCTAGGCATAATAGAGTAACGAAAGAACCCCATCACAGGTTCTTGGATTAATCAACATAAAGACAACTGGAATAGATACCATGTTCCAATTTGAGTGTGTTTACCGATTTCCATAGATTTATGCTTTCTTGAAGAACAACTTAGTGGATACCATGCTAAATCCTTCAAGGAAGAAAATAGTTATTGTAGATACCATGCCTAACTCGTTGCTTAGGAAAATCAATATCTTTAGGAGAAGATATCATTTCCTTATGGCTGGTAAACATTAAGCATCATGTTATGATTGTAGTATTGTGCATATTGAGAATCTTATTTTAGTATGATTAGCGGTGGATATCAAAGCCTTACCTTTTCTTATTATTATTTTCATTCAATATTTCATCTCACTTCATTAAACATATCTCTTTTAGGAATTTCTCTTTAAATACAATTTATATCAATCATTGTGGGAAAGATCTTGTAT
This sequence comes from Alnus rubra, assembly GCA_028654335.1. Taxonomy (NCBI): domain Eukaryota; kingdom Viridiplantae; phylum Streptophyta; class Magnoliopsida; order Fagales; family Betulaceae; genus Alnus; species Alnus rubra. The sequence goes on from JAJPGS010002014.1 coordinate 2,031,983, forward strand.
TTGCCTGTTATACTATTGTTTTGATCTTGTAAATTTACGAGTAAAACATACAAGTATTTACCTATTTATTTAGGTAGATATTTGCACAACAAGTTTTTGACGTCGTTGCTAGGGATTGTGTTAAATTGTGCTTTAAAAGTTTTTCCTTTTATTTTAGTTATTTTTGTTTATGTTAATCTGAAAAAAAAAAATAAAAAAAAAATAAATTTATCTCATCTATTTCTGAGTTCTTTTCTGCAGAATTTCAAATCTGGTCTTGTGATCGAGCGCACAAACCAGACAGCAGCACTGAAGCTGTTGTCCAATGCTAAAATATTTTTTGTCTATGCAGGATCGTCAATCTTAGAATTTAGACATCATTCCATACGATCCAGAGATTGAATGCAGTACTATTTGACAACCTCGTAGACAAAGAGACAACTCCGAAACAGGTAACATATTCGAAGTTGAGGAAGAGATGGCAGAATTACATATGGAGAATCCACCCGAGCGAAAGCCAATGAAGAGTTCTTTCATACCCCAAAATCTAAATCAGCCATCATGTATTGCTTTCCAGCCAAATGTGCAAAGCAATTTTAATTTGTTCCCTCACTTGCTCAACATGGTCCCACACTATAAAGGCACACCTACAGAGGATCCTTATCTTCACATTCGGAACTTTTTTATTCTTTGCAAAATGCAAAACATCTATAGCTTAAAACATCCATGACCTAATGCAAAAGGAACCAAGTTAATTCTCTTCCCTTTTTCTTTAAAAGAGAATGCTAAGTTATGGTTGAATTCTTTGGCTGTAAGGTATATTTACAATTGAAAAAGTTCTTGAAAAAGTTCTTGAATTCTTTAGCCACAAAGCTCTTGAAAAAGTTCTTCCCAGCCCAAAGGACTAGGCAATTAAGGAGGAAATTCAGACCTTCCAACAAAAAGATGGAGACTTATTCTTTGAGGCATGGGAGCACTTCAATAAGCTACTTCTCAAATGCCCACATCATAACCTATCTCAAGACGACTAGGTACAAGCTTTTTAGGAAGGTTGATTCTAACCAAAGTCTTATAAATTCAGCTTCTGGAGGCGTGCTAATGGAGAAGAGTAGCGAGGAGGCTATAGAATTCTTTGAGACTTTAAGGGAGAACTCCCAACAATTCTCATCCCAATGGAGGCAAGGACTCAAAGGAAATGGCATATAGGAAGTGAATACAAATGGTGGAGTTCAAACTCAGATGGCTACCATGGAGAGAAAGTTGGATATGATAGTGAAATCCATGACTACTCATAACATCTCTCCCATTCAGCAAATTGCACAAGTAGAGGTATGTGCCATATGTTCTCATTCTAACCACACCACTGAGACTTGCCCCATGTCTTCATTTACAAATCAGGAGCAAACAAATTATGTGGGCCAAAATAACTATCCTCCAAAGAACAATCCATACTCCAACACTTATAATGCAGGGTGGCGAAATCACCCCAATTTTTCATGGAGTAACAATCAGAATGTGCAGAATCCACAAGGGCAGCAAAGAAATTTATAGTAAGGAAATAACTATCAAGCTCCACCACAAGCAGTCCAACCAAATCTGAAGCCAAAGAAGAATGACCTTGAAGGTGTTATACTTCAATTTTTTACTCCGCAACAACAGCCCATTGCTCAGATAAGTCAAGCTATTCAAAGACTGAAAACACAAGTAGGGCAATTGGCCAAAGAGATGAGAGAGAGAAAGGTGGGCGAATTTCCCTCTCAAACTATACCTAATCCAAAGGGTCATGAGCAATTCATGGTTGTGACAACCTTCAGAAGTGGGAAGACCATTGATAACAAGATAGGAACTAATGAGACAGTACCAACATCTCCAATTGAAGCCACAACTTCCAAGGTAAGTGAAAAGGAGAAGGTGAATAGACCACCTTTCCCTCAAATGTTAGTAAAGCAAAAGAAATAAAAGTAACTTCTGGATATTTTTGAGACATTGAGTAAAGTTAAAATAAACATTCCTTTATTAGATGCAATTCAGTAAATTCCATCTTTTGCTAAATTTTTAAAGGATTGTTGTACTAATAAAAGGAAGTTTTAGGATCATGAAAAAGTTGCTTTGATAGAAGAGGTAAGTGTGGTACTTTTGAGAAAGTTGCCACCTAAGCTGAAAAATCCAGGTAGCTTTGCTATTCCTTGCAGAATTGGTGACCAACTTTTTGATCGTGCATTGCTGGATTTAGGAGTAAGCATCAATTTGCTGCCATACACTGTATATGATAAATTGGGTTTAGGGGAGCTCCAACCAACCTCGATCACCTTACAATTGGCAGATAGAATCATTAAAATATCAAGAGGTATATTGGAGGATGTCTTGGTAAAGGTAGATCAATTTATCTTACATGCTGATTTTATTGTGCTAGATATGGAAGAATCTCCTATGCCATCACCTTTACCTATTGATGTGCAGTTTTAAAAATACTAGCAAGTGCACGAGTCGTTTGCAATATAGTGTGTGCAAGTGCGAGGTCGAATCTGCAGGGAATTGGGTTGCAAAAATCAATTTCTAATTAAATTAATTCTATTTTAACCTAGTGCTGAATTTTTGAGATTTTTATAAAGCAAAATAATAAAAGTAAATTCAAATTGAATAAGAACAATTAAAAAAACACTAAGGTTTTAGAATCCACCTCGTCATATCAAACAATAAATTCTTGTATTTTAGTCATACACCCGATAAACAATTATGCCTTATTGATTGTTCAAAGTCCAAAAAAAAAAATTCATATTAAATCATTCAATGAATCCAACCATTAAATAAATCACAAGAAATACCCAATTGAAATTAAATCATCCAATGTATCCGTTTTGACAAACAAATCACAATGGATATCCTCTTTCAATCGAATGATTCGATGTATCCATCGGTTGAAACACATCGAATATCCAACTTTAAATAAGTAATTATTCAATTAAAAGACATACATCAATCAATTGAATTAGGACTTGAACAATATTTAAAAAAAAAAACAGGATTATATAAATAAAATAACTAGAACGTGCGTTATCAATGACGAGGTTTCATATTCAACCTTAGTTGAAGATTTTAGCCTCTGATGACTAAAAACAACACACTAGCTTTAATTGAAAACATAAAGAAACAAATTAAAATGACGAAGGAAGAAAGAAGAACAAAAACTAAATAACTTCAAATAAATTAAAGCGATAAATTAAAATGACAAAGAAAGAAAAAAGAACAAAAACTAAATAACTTTAAATTAAAGGAAATATGAAAGAAGTATAAACTTACAAAAGAAAAGAACAAGACAAGAGGTAAAACAATGCTCTCAAGAAAATTTATATGTACAATGATTGATATCAAAGTGGTGCCTAACATGGGGTATTTATAGTAGAAAATTAGGTTAAAACCCAATTTTTAAAAATGGTATCTCTACCCCTCAAAACCTTAATAGGAGAAAAGAATGCTAAGGTTTAGGGTCATATTTTCAAAATGACGCCTTTACCCCTCAAAAACCTAATAGGAGAAAAGGATGATAGGGTTTTAGGGTGTCAGTAGCCATTGGAGCATTGAAAATTGCGCCTGCCACGTTAGCCCCGATAGTCGCTCGAGCGACTATCTGGGTCACTCGAGCAACATTGCGCTCGAACGACATCGTGCTCAAGCACTTGAGCGCCTTCCAGGTGCTTGATTCTCCAAAAGTGCTGCCACGTCAGCCTTAACACCTGTGCTTTGAATGGCTCTGAAGACTTCTTCTCCTGTTTCTTTGCAAAACCCATAAAAATACTGCAATTTTATTTCAAAGTCCTGCAAAACACTAAAACACCAAAACTAACCAAAAATGTTAGAAAATAACAAATCTAAAGGTTTAACAAGTGTAAATTATGGAGTCCAAATATAAAATATTTTGCACTCATCACCTATTATTTTGGGAAGACCCTTTATGAGAACTGTAGATACGAATATTTGTGTGAAAAAGGAGTACTGTGAGTATGAAGGTAAATGGGGAAAAAAAATAGAGTTCAAGGTTTTTGATGCATTGAAATCACCCTAAGATAATCTTGATTGCTTTAATGTCTGTATGATTCAAAATGCTGTGGAGGAAGTTTTAAAGGACTATTAAACTTTGAGCCTCAAGACGAAGATTTGGAATTACATTCTGTCCAGAACACTGCATGTCCTGCACTCGAGCGCCATTCAGTCTAGGCTCGAGTGCATCTGCCTCGATCAGTGGTACTGAGGCCACATCCTGCACTACCACTGTTATATCCTTTACAATTTCTATTTTATTTTATTGTAGTTTTCTTTTGTCTGTCTGAAGACGTTAAACTTAGCACTCATGGGAGGCAACCTATCTAGTCACAATTTTTTCTTCTCTATGTCATTTCTAGTTTTAGGTTTAAACTCTTCACTGGGCTCTAGCACACTTTCATCTGGGCTCAAGCGCATCCAACACAGAAACCAGGTATTGAACTTTTCAGGACAAGTGTGCTTTCATTCAAGTTTGGGGGTATGTTACGAGCAGTACCTAGTCCATTTAGATTTCTTATCTCTCTGGTATGATCTTTCATTTTTTCTACACATTGAGGACAATGTGTAATTCAAGTTTGGGAGTATGGGAAACACACTCACTTTACCCAAAATTTTTGCAATTGCATATTCATGTTATTTTTAAAACTTTGGTTGATCTAAAAATTGTGATTTGAATTTCATTGGTGAGCTTAAAATGTTAAACACATTATCATTTAAAAAAGATTCTAAAGTCCTGTTACTTACTTTTGGCATCTAAGGATTCACTTGTTTCAATTTAAACTATCACGAGCATATTAGCACATAATTTGTGAGGTATGACATGTGAACCTGATTGTATTTGTTTCAATGTCTTGGGTGAAGCTGGGTGACTTGTTGGGGATACATTGGCATATATATATATATATATATATATATATATATATATAAAATCCTTTTTGAAATTTTAACTGAGTAACTGAACTTTTTGCCTCATTAAGCATTGAGTGTTTGCGTCAAAAAGTGAGAAATTTGGATTGGTTAAAGTCATGGCTAGTTTAGTTTCGTAGCCTTTTTTACTGGAGTTAGTAAGCTCTTGGGGGTGTTTTCATACCTAGTGCTTTAAAGCCATTTGGTTTGGGAGCATTGGCTTAACACTTACTACATGAGTTAATTAGAAAGCTTAAGGGAACTAAACGTTGAATAGCCTGAAGAAAAAAAAAAAAAAAAATTAAAGCTCTTACTATTATGCCATGGTTATTCATTCTGATGGGAACCCAGTAAACTTTGAGGTATTGAGTCATTACACATTGGAAATAATTTGAAGCCTCATGATTATGTGCTAATTTACTTTACACTGAATTGAACTTGTGATGCCTCAGCCTGTCATCTATAAATGATTAGACTTTGGAATTCCTTTTCATTTTGAAGTTGGAGTTTGTCTTTTTAAGCTTGCTAATGAATGAGAATCATAATTTTGGTGATGCTTCAATCTTTTAGATAATATGATTTGCATAATGTTTATGGGTATTATTGCTCACAAACCCTCATGAGACTTCACTCATCCACTATGAAATCTTAGGGGTTTAAAAGGCTTATTGCATATGCTAAATGCAATCGTACATCCTACGAAAGAAGGATTCTTCTTGTTGTTTTTTAGCTTATTTTCTATTTTGTATTGCTTAGGGACTAGCAATATATAAGTTTGGGAGTGTGATAAGCATCGAATGTTGCATATTCTATCCTTTTAACTCGCATATGTTAAATTCCTTAGCATTGTTATTTGTTTAATTTTGTTTTGCTTCATGTTTCAGGGCTTTATAAGATAGATGCAAGAATTCGAGTGGAAATTGGACTTAGAAGATTTTTTCGAAGTATGCTGAAGCCTTGGGACCGAGCGCACCTACGCTCGAGCGCCTCAGCACTTAGGCTCAAGTGCACGACCGCATCATCACCTAAGCTCAAGCACACATACACTCGAGCGCATGCGAGCGTACTATACACAGCAGGAGTCCTATTTCAGCTTGGATTGGAATTTTAGAAAAGGAAAATCTTGTACTTATTCTACTTAGACTAGGAGACCTATTTATAAGTTTTTGTAGGATTCTTAGGGCTTCTAAAGCTTCTTTAATCCCTATAAATAGGCCTCTAACCTTTGAGGAAAAAAAAAACAAGCTTTGGGAAGAATCAAAGGCTACTTAAGAAGGAGGATCTCTCTAGTTTTTATTTTCCTTTATTATTTTCTTATGATGATGATTTCCATCCAAATTATGTGTAACTAATACTTTAGTTAGGGCTTGATTGAAGCCCTAATCATGTCTCTTTAAGTTTTTCAATTTGCTTGACTACAATTTAAATATTGATGCTTAACATGATTAATTCTAGTTTCTTGAATTCCTCGTATGTTTATGTTAGGCCAGCATATTCTTGTGGTATGGATTTGTTATTTATGTCAATTTGGATAGCTTAGTCCTGAACATAATAGAGTAGCGAAAGAACCTCGTTATAGGTTCTTGGATTAATCAAGATAAAGACAATTGGAATAAATACCATGTTCTAATCTCAGTGTGTTTACTGATTTCCATAGATTTATGCTTTTTTGAAGAACAATTTAGTAGATACCATACTAAATCATTCAAGGAAGAAAAGAGTTAGAGTAGATACTATGCCTAAGTCGTTGCTTAGGAAAATCAAAAGCTTTAGGAGAAGATATCATTCCCTTATAGTTGGTAAATATTAAGCATCATGTTATGATTGTAGTATTGTGCATCTTGAGAATCTTATTGCAGTATGATTAGCGGTGGATATAGAAGCCCTACCTTTTCTTATTATTATTTTAATTCAATATTTCATCTCACTTCATTCAACATATCTCTTTTAGGAATTTCTCTTTAAATACAATTTCTACTAATCTTTGTGGGAATGGTCTCGTATTTGTCTGCTATACTATTGTTTTGATCTTGTGCATTTGCGAGTAAAACATACAAGTACTTACCTATTTATTTAGGTTGATATTTGCACAACAGATACTTTATTGAAGAAAAACTCCGAGACGATATTATCTGCACACCATATACGATTACAGGAGAACAAGTTTATGATATTTTGACAAATGGAGTGTCTAGTAGTGTTATTCATTCAACTTTATACAAGCTGGGCATGCGAGATATCTATGCCTCTACTTGAGGAGGATAGTTGAAGATGGAAACTACCGACATACTATGATTTTATTTTCTTTAAGTTATTCTAATTGTCATATTGTCTTTATTTCTTTCCATATTAATCTATAGGTTTCTTCTATTTAAACCTATGTAATCGTATAAAACAAAATAACTGAATAAGAATTTCTTCATCCCTCTCTCGGTCTCTCTTTTCTACTAATAATAGCACTCCATATTTTTACATCTAACCAAGATTTTTCACCCTATGTCGATCGTGACTTAGACCAAGACTACTTCCTTCTACCATTCTTCCCTTTAAACTTTTCTCTTTTGCGCTTTTGCTCAAACCTCGCTACAAGCCCATCGGCCTAATGATTAACAAGTTTTCTCTTCATTTCACGTGACAAGAGAGACTAGTCACCTCTTCAACCGCCAGTTTCTTTCTCGTACAACAATGTCATAACCAAGTGATCATAAGAAAGGGGAAGCAATGCCAACAGAAGAATCGTTTTATCTTCTTGTTCAATCCTCACTCCAAAATTCAACAACTGTGTATTCAACATGTTGAACTTGTTGAGGTGCTTCAGCAAATTTGTATTTTCCTCAATTTGTAAACCAAATAGCTCATTCTTCACATACACTTATTCGTCAAATTCTTTTCCACATTGAAACTTTCTAATTTCTACGAAATTGACTATGCTTTTTCCTCATCAATTACATTGTGAATGACTTCATCTGACAAATTAAGACAGACCGCATTGGTAGCCTTCGCATCCATCTTTTCCCAAACATCATTGTCCATCTTCTTAGGTTTCTTCTCCTTTTCCTATAACGCCTTGTAGACTCATTGCTGAGTTAAATTGAATCCCGAACCTTAGCTCTAATACCACTTGTTGTGCAAAAGACCATAATTACGGTAAATAAGACAAGACAATAACACAAAGAGTTACGTAGTTCCCTCAATGTGAGGTACATCCACATGCGGAGGCGATCGAGAAAAAATTTATTATCAATGATAAAGTACAAAAATAGTAGACAAAAAATACTCAAAACCCAAAGCTCCAATACACCTATATCTCACTATTACACAATAGAGATTCTTTCTGGTCCGTAGAGTTTCTCTTTTTCTCTGTAACTTATTGTGACTAGACTTGAGCTCTCTATTTCTCTTTGAAGGCACAAATCTGAGATAAAACTCTCTTGTTACAGTGTGACGCCTCCAAACGAAGAGCACTAATTCTCTTCCCGTGCAATGCATCAAAGAACCAAGGGCGGAGCTACCCCTGGCCTTGGGGGGGCCTGGGCCCCCAAGGCCAAGGGTTTCCCCTCCAAAAAAAAAAAAATCCTAAAAAAAAAAATATGTATTTAATTTTACCCCTAAATTTTGTTATTTTTATAATTTCCCCCCCCCAAATTTTTTTTTTTTTTTTTCAATTTGGCCCCCCCCAAATCCTAAATCTTAGCTCCGCCCCCGCAAAGAACCAAAGAGAAACTAGAAGCTTGTGTGGCGCTCCTTGCTCATTAAACAAGGGCTGAATATATGCCCTTTGATAAGGAGCAAAGGCAGTCATCAAAGGCTTGTCCAAGTCGGTCTCTAATTCAAGTCACGACATCAACAAATGATTTTCTAGCTCCGCCACTTAACTTGGGAACCAATAAAACTAATGTCTAGTAAACCAGGCCTTTGGACTTTTGGTGCCTGTTTCTGCTTATGCAATAAACTAAATTTTCACACCAATATTAGAGTAATGACCTAAAAGATGACAACTTTCTCGAAATTAAAGAATAGTATTCGATAATTTAATATCATGTAGCCCTCTTTGTGTAAAAGGGACTCACGATGTTAAAGTATTTTTTTTCGTAGAGGTTGTGCATGCAATGACCATTATGGCAGTGATTAATAGTTTGTTTTCTCAATGAGAAACTGGACTCGAATACATACCAGGCATGAAATTCTGGAGAGGTTCAAGAAATTGATCAAAATATGGGATATCATTATGCTTATGACAAAATTTAAGATTTTGTTCAAGTAAAGACCAAACAAAACCTACCAGTTTGCATGTCTAACTTGAGCATTGACGAACAATATTGCTATCACTATTCACTAATAAAATTTGTGCTTGTTTGAGACATCTTCACTTTACAAGGTGAAGATTTAGGTTTAAACTTCGAATCCATCAGGGAGACAATTATTCTTGCATTGGGAAGAAATAAATAAATAAATATATATATATATATATATATATATAAAAGATAGAAAAGAGGGGAGAAAAGCAGCTCAAACACATCCACCAATTTGTCTAGGCAATACACAGAAGAGAAACATTTCAAATAGCTTCCATATATCTGAACGTACTAAAAGTTTACAAGCGGTAGAATAATGGTAATGTTGCCTGAGATCAATTAATGTTCTCATAAACAGTAAAGCTTTTAATATTGAGGAAGTAATCAAGTATAGAGTCTCAGGCGTGTTGTTATGGGCTCCCGGCAAATAGGGCATGATGAGATGTTCCCACCGCAATCCTTGCAAGTCTTGAACAAAGAAAACATTGGGATAAATATGAGAGTGACATACTTGAAGGAAAGTCAAACCCATAAAAGTAATTGTGTGAATTTTTACAGGATTTTACAAAGTCATTGTATTAATATCTTCCCTACTTTTTTCTGGAGGTTTATATTAGCTTCTTCTCCATCTTCTATTTAAAATTTCTTTTTTATGTGATAACCAAATGCTAAAAAACCCTAGTAAACACTGTTTTCAGATCAACTTTCATGTGGTACCCAGATGATTCCCAACAACTTTCACAACAGGAGCAATAAGAAATGTCTTTCTCCTCGAAACAAAAAATAAGTGGTCTTCCAAGGGGCACTCTAGGTTGCAACCAAGAAAAAATGATAATGGAACATTCATACCATTTCATGAATTGACATTTTTAATGTTCATTAAATTTGTAAACGCTCAACTGCATATCATTTATTTATCCAACATATCTGCAATTTGTTTGTATACTCCAGGTTGTTCTACGAAGCAATCTCATGGGGAAGAAAAGAAAAAAAAACACCAGGCATTGTGAAGACAAAAATAAATCACAACTATAGATAATATTTTGATGAACCACCTTAAAGATTCCTTTTTACCATTTTTTATTTATTTATTTATTTTTTATTTTTTAAACTTCCTCTATCATTTTGATCTTGGACAGGACAGCACATTTGTCCACTAGACTATATTATGATAGTAACACCACATAAGAAAAACAGATTTGCTTCATCTTACTGTATGACCGCATCCAAAAGCCATGTCCTTGGGATTCACCAGGCAAATTGGGCAGACCTTGAATAAGAAAACATATATCTTAGACCATTCTGATTTGAATATAAATGTGAAGGAGAATTAGGGGGAATTGAAATTACTTGTTCCACTGGAGCTGTTGGCTCATTCGTCACGTCCGGGACTGATGATTTCATTACATTATCATGATAGATCATCTCTCTCATTACATTATCATGATTGATCACCTCTTGTGGAGGTGGAAGTGGTCTTGTACGCAAATGGTCCCCGGATTCTCTACTGCAAAGTGGAAGTGTTTGATGTTTTCAGAATTCCCTAAACTGGAATTACATATTTACTGAAAACTGCAACTCTTGGCCTTACATGATGAAATTTTGTGTTGCCCGGTACTGTATTGGTATTTCCATGAGAGCAGCAAGTGCAAAGGCTGTTTCCTTCTTTGATGCTTCGGTGTTCTCAGACATGATTTTTGTGAAGTTGACAAACTGCAAGAGGGAGTTAAAAAGTGAAATAAATAATTAAAAAAAACAGGTATCATATTATCATCCATTCATCAAAAGTTCAACTATCCAAAATGGAGTACTCTGCATAGAAAGATCTTTCATGGTGTTAGGTTCATACTAGGTGAGATTTTTGAACTAGTACAAACCAGATGCTGTTGTCAATGAACTGATTTATCTTCCAAAAGCACAATTAAGCCAGTCATCCTCTCAACCCCAAAGGAGACCATCTCAAACCAAATCCTTCATTGGTCATGACTGTTTGTTAAGTTGTATTTCCTAGATCAAAGCAAGGTACATAACCCAAATGCAAGGACCTGAAGTAGTGAAGACATGGATGGAGAAAAAACTTCCATGGATGATATATATCAACTTGATAGCAAAAGCCAAGCTCCTTCAAAAATATTTCTGTGGCTCAGGTAGTAGCCAAAGTCATTCAAAAAGTATTCACTGACTGGTTGAATATATATATATTTTTTTGAATATTTTAAACCTGACTTAGATAAAGGAAATAGACTACAGCATTACAGAATGCAAACATTGAGAAATGATTTCTCCATGAATTCCGTACCAATGGAACATAGTTTTCTTAAGTGAAACATTTGACAGTTTTACCCAAGACACCTTGGAAGGAGCACCAGCAGGCCAATTACTCTTCCGAGGGAAAATAACATCTGTGTGGCTGCTCAAAATGACGTACAAAAAGATCTAACCTCAAACTCCTTACTCTAACAGAGTATCCAACAAATGACATCCTTGTGAGCAACCACTGACTATTCACACCGAATGTTTTTAACTGCACTGAGGAAGGACTCCAACATGCAGCAATATACCATCCCATGAGTTCATACGAGCATTTAGAAACAATTTCATCGACCAGTGACCAATTTTACAGTTAACTTTAAGTATGCATCTCGTCTTTTACAAATTTATACTTTCTGGTATGCAAGTTTTCAACCATTTCATGATCAAAGCTTACACAAGATGAAGATAAGCTTCAACTATATTTTTATGGTGATAAGAGGGCAGAAAAGGAGCACAGAAATGGAGAAGGCATGCAGCTAGCACACCAATCACAAGAGAAAGAGATAACTCATTATTTTGCACAGAAAGCTCATGCTTTATTAGTTAAACAAAATGACCACATATCTAAGTATCTACCAGCCACCACATTTCAACCCTCTGGTGGGAACTGACCTAGATATGGAAGTATGAAACTTCATATAGACCGTGAGTACAGATGCTAAAGGAAAAGTGAAAAATCAATATGTAGTCAGACATTTACCAAGTACCTGGAAATTGTCAAATGAGCGGTGAGGAATGTTATCATCAAATTGCTCCATTGCATCCCACGGTCCATCCCCCACTCCAACCAAAATGATTGAGAGAGGATATTGGCTGTTTAGGAGAATGATACCGTAAACAAAGCACGGACAACTCAATGTAACAAATCATGAATACGAATGGAGTCGCCTTACCTAGCATCAACTATGGAGTCTACAGTTAATTGTTCTTGTGGACTGAACCTTCCTGGTGGGGTATCAGGACTTCTAGTAACCTATATAGAATCCCGACAACAAGGAAAAGATTAAAAGAAGAAAAAATGAAACCCAAATAAGAATAAATAAAGCATGGGATAAAACATGTTCCATGAACCTGTCCATCTGCAATAATGACAAGAACATGATACTGCCCATTGCTTCTCTCCACAATGTCAATTGCCGCATTAATTATTGGGGCAAATGATGTTGGACCTACAAACAAGGGTTGGAAAGTTATCATAATCAAATATATGCATCTGCCTCCCTCTCTTCCTCCACCTCTCTTTTCTATTGGGTCTGAACCATGCTAATCTCATTTAAACCCAAAATGTGATTCACAAGTATATGTCTCAAATGCCAATGTGACACCATAAAGAGGTCACCTACATATAGCGTCCATCATAAAGATCATATCAAAGGTTTCACATATAATTAGCAATGCAGAAAAGTTACATACAAATTATGATGACAAGCTTATCAAACACTGGATTGAAAGCTGATGACACTGACAGATAAATATAACATGCATAGTGGAGAAAGATATGACACACAAAGTGACAAAAAATATAGCTTAAGATAGGGGAGATAAAAAGGTATTTGTAGCTAACTCCAATCAATCAGGCAAAGGATCAATGAAGATAAATCTTATAAATTGAGAATAAGGCTTACTATAGTTGCATTGAGTTGTTAGTAACCCAAGATTCAAAATTTTGGACTCAAGATTACAAGCTAAAAGACAAAGGCAAGACACAAATAGACACACACTCGCACAAAGACAAGGTCAAAAGAAAGAAATAAATAAAAACAGTGATGACTAACAACATATCATTACGAAAATTGAAGGGGAAAATACACTCACTCCCTTTGAACTGACAACTCATTTGCACTTACCCCCAACATACCATTTGTGACACTTGACCTCTTCAGCTATCATTTTCTTGTAGTTAACACCCTTCGCTAGAGTTTGACGTTAAAATGGATAGAAACGGCACACATGACCCAGACGTGCAAATTTTTTATTTAAAATACCACAATTTCAGGAGTTAGAATTTCGCATTTGTCCTCCAAAAAGACAACAAAATTTTAAAAAGAAACTAAGAGAGAGAGAGAGAGGGTTGAGGGGGTGGCTCGACCACCGCCAAAAGATGACTTTGGGGGTGGTTGAGAGTGGTTCGGTCACCCCCAAAAACGATTTTGGGGACGGCCAAACCACCGCTACAGCCGTGATGGAGGTTCAGCCACTACTCAACTCCTTGCTTCTTCTTCTCTCTTTTTTTTTTTTCGATAATAATAAATAAATAAAAAATAAAAAATTGGTTTTTTTTTCTTAGGTTGCAGGGTAAATTGGACATTTCAAATATAAATTTTGCATGTGTAAGTCATGTGCGCAAATTTCCATCCATTTTAACATGAAAATTGAACATGTGTCGCAAATGAGCTCTAATTAAAAAATGGCACCTCCTCCCCTTATAAGTAAAGGGAGAAAGGAGAGGCTGTAGGTTCAAAACCCACCAGGTACATGTGACTTGATAGAAAATTAAAAATTAAACTTGCATTGGAAATGGATGTTATTGATGTTGTTTGCAAGGAATTCTTAGATAATCAATACCCTGAATTAGAGGACAACGTCCAAGGCACTAAAAAGACATTTAGATGTGGGGAAAGAAAATTTGGCAAGCAAGAAATTTTCTTGGTACTGGAAAACTTACAACTAATGTCTTTCCTATTCTAACTAAAGAGTTACTAGTCCGGCATCATCATCAATAAAACTGTTATTTTGTAATGCATTTTGTATTAGCAGCTATAAAGTACAACAATTACGATGTGAAAGAAAAAAGCAATCCCTTCCGCAGAGAAGATTAGAGGGAAAAGATACATAGGAACCAAACTTCATTAGCTGTTGGCAAAAGGAATATGTAGATAAGCAGCAAGGGAAAACTAGTAAAAGAACCTGACAGATTTAAGTTCGGAACAATATTTCTATAACGTGCAAGAGCTTCCTCAAAACCATTACAAGATCGGTGATTGGGATAAAAGCTGAACGCATATTGATCATGTGTTGTTGCTGTAAAAAAAACAGACATTATCAGATAACTCGCAATGGAAAAATTTCTTTGCATCTTCTACCAAATGCAGAGAATAAAAGATACTAACCATCTCCAAACCCAAAACATGGTATCAAATTATCTTCATCAAAAGGAGACAAAGTGCGACCAATAATAGATATTGCTTGCTCATACGGATTAGGTGTGCTACCAATTGCATGAAGGCTTTTCCTGTTGAATGAATACTTGCCTACAATAATTGAATGTGATTTTTATTTACTTAGAAAACCCAAATTATTGATAACTATTTTATCTTTTCAAAAAAGAAGAAAAAAGAATCACCTGTCCACTCATTGCTCTTAGTGAAGTCAATACCAAGTATCAAATTTGATGATTCAAGGCCAGCTTCCCTTAATGCAGAGATAACCTGAAAATTTGGGTGCCACTCCTGGTTACTATGCGAGTTCCATTAGGACAAAATAACAAGTATAATTAACACCACGTATATATAAAACCCATTCCCCAGGACTATCTATTTGAAAAAAACACATGCAAATGTTAGTTAAAAAAATAATTCCCAAAACTCTATGTTTTCCTTCTATTTGGTTATATATCTTTTCTGAAGTTGAATGACTGCCACTCAAGATATGTAGCATTATTTTTCTTTGAAGATACTCAAATTGCTAACATTAAATTACTAATATAATACAACCAGAGAGAGTCTCGCAATGCTTTGTACGGTGTAATAATCTATAGTTTCATGACAGTTCCTTGGAAGATTTGAGACCATGGAGCAGTCATGATCATGCAGCAGGCAACATGCTTTTCTATGCTTCTAGAAGATTCAATCAAGTGCTGTGTATTATGACTACATTATATATGGTCTCCCTACAAATAATTTGGTCTCATCAAGGTTTTTGTTTGTTTCAACTTTCCCGTTTTCTTCAAAATTATCTTCAGGTTTCTTTAAACATCTATTAGATTTTAGAAATTGGCCTAATTCGGTGTCCAAAATCCTACTTGTAAATCTTTTAATTTCCTAAGTGTTCAATGTGAAAAAGATAGGTTTTTGGGTGTTTTTATTCTTGTCGTCAGAAGGACGTCAAGACGTGGACGTGACGTGGAGCCACATAGAGCCCAAGAAGCCCGTCAAGACATAGACATGATGCAAATCCATAGAGACCTCACTGCCTTGATAAGTCAGAAGAATGTCAAGACGTGAACATGACGTAGAGCCACATAGAGCTCACTGCCTTGAAACGTTAGAAGGACGTTAAGACGTGGACATGACGTGAAGCTATAGAGAGTCACTGCCTTGCAACGTCAAAAGCACGTCAAGATGTGAACATGACATGAAGCCACAGAGAGTTTCTGCCCTGCCACGTCAGTAGCCCGTTAGAAGGCTGTCTTGACGTCGCCTACAAAAAGTTGTCAAATGTCAGAGAGTTAGCGATGAAACCCTAACCGCCCTCTTGACGTGACGCCGTGATTTGCACAAATCCGAAGACGTTTTTGTGTCTTTTCTTGACCTCATATAAATAGGTTTTTCATACTCATTTCTGAAGTTAAGCAAGGAGATTAAGGAAGACCTAGAGAAAGCCTCTAGAGGTAGCTTGCTTCAATTTTACTTTGATTCCGTGAGTGGATTTGTACAAAGCTTCAAGCATTCCCTATCTTCATGTTTTGCTCTTGTTTTGTTCAAACCACATCATACACATCCTTGAACCATAAAAAAGTCTACTAGTGGATCAGTGAGGAAAAGCACTCAAAGAAAATTGGGTAGCAGGGAGGCAAGTAGGGAGATTATTGTCATACGGAGTCTTAGCCTTGCCAAAGGGTTGTATAAGTGTCTATGTTTGTATTTTGGATCTTCTTCATTATAGTAACTAGCTCATAACCAACGCAATGCGCGGGATTATTAATTATAATTTAATTTTGAAACTTAAAAAACCATCTCCATTACACATAGAACATTGCATCAATATATAAATCATATAAAATTTTATTATCAAAAGAACCATAATTTTAGTTTTAATCTAAATAAATTAAAACATTTAAAATATTCTCAGATGTGTAGTTTAAAATGGAAAGAAGTGTAAAGAGAAAAAAGTAGCAAGAGAAAAACCCGGATTCTGATTATCAAAGGATTAATAGTAAGAATCTCTAATATTGTTAGTGTGATACGCATTACGTTTTCTAATTTTTATTTTTTTTTAGTGTGTATCACATAGGACTTTGTGTACAAAGTGTGTACAAGAAACATTTCTCTAAATTAAAACTTTTTAAAATCTTTGTTCCCATAGGTATAGTTTATAATGAAAATGAGTATGAAGAAAAATAGTAAGAAGAAAATCATGATTTTGATTACCAAAACATAAATAGAAAATTAGCAGGAATTTTTTCTATCGTCCGTGTGGTAATTCTCACCACTTAATGCTATAATGACACTTAATGCTATAATGCGAAAAAGTCTTTATTTTGGTTTCATGAAGATTCACACCCATGATTTTTTCATTAAAGCACAATAAATTTATTAAAATCATGACAAAATCGGTTCAACCTTTAGAATTCACTGGTCTTTTACTTAAAAGACCGGGTCAGTATTTAAAAATGATGGGTTCACGCCACGTGTCACAATTCTAGGCTAACTCTAAGTTAAAACTCGGCTTATATATATATATGATAAGGAAAAGTTTTTAATTTTAGATTTTTTTTTTAAATTCTCACCACTTAATGCTATAATGCGAAAAAGTCTTTATTTTGGTATCACGAAGATTCATACCCATGATATTTTCATCAAAGCACAATAAATTTATTAAAATCATGATAAAACCTGTTCAACCTTTAAAATTCACCAATTTTTTACTTAAAAGACCAGTTTAGTGTTTAAAAATGATGGGTTCACGCCACATGTCACAATTCTAGGCCAACTCTAAGTTAGAACTCGATTTATATATATATATATATATGAGATAAAATTCACTGGTTTTTTACTTAAAAGACCGGTTCAGTGTTTAAAAATGATGGGTTCACACCACGTGTCACAATTCTAGGCCAATTCTAAGTTAGAACCCGGCTTTTATATATATATATATATATACGATTTCCTGCCTTTGGCTGCCCCGTAGTAGTTTTTTCCTTTCATGTGTTCAAAGGGTTTTCCACTTTATCAAGAAAATCTTGTGTTGTGAATGTGCGATTATTTTTGCGGTTGTGTTCTTCATGTTGTCTTAGTTCAATATTTTAATTCACAAATTATTTCTAGTATTGTTGTTTGTGCAATTAGAACTGTTCCACGAGTTCTTTCAATTGGTAACAGACTGGGTTCACTCTTATTTGAACTAATGTCTTGAGTGTGTTTCTTAACCCCTTTTGTTATGGGTTCTTCTCGGTCCCATAATGTGCGTTCTCTTGTTAGAAAAAACAATGGGGAAAAGGATGAGAAGAATACTCAAGGCATCAAGTGTAACACCCATGTCCCACATTGGAAAGATATGGAGTAATCCACATAATCTACCTAACAAGGATGAGAAGAATACTCAAGGCATCAAGTGTAATACCCATGTCCCACATTGGGAAGATATGGAGTAATCCACATAGAATGGGTGATTTATAAGATAGTCATGACTCATTAGTGTTAAGTCTCACATTACTTAATTAGTAGATGATAGCACACATGTGGCTAGCGCTTTTTTCTGGGACGTTAGGAATAAGTATCAAATCTACCTAATAATGCCAGGCCATGTGGTACTGGAGCACCGCATGACATGGTCCTAATGAGGACATCAGGGGTTTAAGAGGGAGGTTTGTAATACCACTGTCACATTAGGAAGATAAGGAGTAGCCTACATAGAGTGAGTGGTTTATAAAGATGGTCATAAATACTAAGTCCCACATTACTTAGTAGATATGAATTCACACCAATATAATTGTATTAGCTTTGCACCGTACTTATCTAGTGAGTTTGTATTGATATTTATAAGGTTTTATAAGTGTAGTTTAACTACAATAGAAGTCAAGAAAGCTATATACCAAAAGACTCCTAACTGTGATAGAATTCAAACTTATCACTTGTTTGATTCTAATCTCTAATCACTTGTTTGATTCTAATCTCTTATCACTTGACCCTCGTATAGGATTAGAATTGGTTTGGATATGTGTTGTTTTGGATAACACGTGATATGCTTTAACATCCCCCCACAAGTTCAACGGGGGAAAATAGACGTTGAGCTTGTTACAAAACTCATGGAATCATGTGGCCACAATGGGTTTGGTAAGAACATCTGGTAGCTAATCTTTACTGGGGATAAAAAGGACTTGTAAGGATTTGTCGGCAACATGATCTCAGATGAAATGAAGTCAATCACCATGTGCTTTGTTCTGGCATGAAAGCCTAGATTTACCGAGAGGTAAGTTGCACCTATATTGTCAGACCATAGTTTTGGTGGAGAGGGAATCTTGATTCCAAGATCACGAAGTAAAGCCTGTATCCATAGCAATTATGCCGCAATGTTGCGATAGATTTGTAATCGGCTTCAGTAGATGAACGAGAGATGGTTGGCTGTTTACGAGAGCTCCATGAGATGAGGTTAGGACCAAGGAAAACACATTAGCCACCCGTCGAGCATCATCCATCAGGGCAACTAGCCCAGTAGTGTCAAAAAATGCTTCAGGAATAGGTGACCTGGTTCGTTTGAGAAGTAAGCCATGTGACGATGTGCGATTGAGATAGCGAAGAATCCTCTTTACAGCTTGCCAGTGAAGCTTTGTTGGGCGGTGCATGAACTGACATACACAACTCACAGCAAATGCCAAGTCAGGTTGAGTGAGAGACAGGTACCCAACTGTGCTACGATATAGGGATGGATCTACCATAGGATCACCTTTATACGCTGAGAGGATATGAGAAGAAGACGTTGGAGAAGTGATCGGTTTTGCTTCTAGCATGTTAGTTTTCTGCAATAGATCCGTAATGTATCTGCGTTGGGATAAGAGGAGTCGTGACTGTAGAGGTAGAACTTCAATGCCAAGGAAGAAACTGAGTTTGCCCAAATCTTTCACTGCAAAGTCAGCGCGAAGGAGTTGCAAGATATCATCAATAGTAGACAGTATGGAGGTAGTAATAATAATGTCATCTACATAGATTAAGATGCAGATGAATGAAACGTAAATAAGGAAGAATCAACCTTGGAGCCAACAAAGCCAAGCTCTTGTAATTTCTAACTGGATTTACCTTACCTATAGTTATTTAATCACTGGAAATTTCTAATTGTTCAAATGTGAAAATTGCAAGAACAATCTTAACCTTTATCACTGTTAGCAAATTTTCTCACAATCTTACAATCTCTACCATTTGTTTAAACAACCAAAAATTTCCAATAATTAAATAACTAGAGGGAAGCCAAATCCTTCTGACAAAGCTATAAATTTATAATGCTAATTTTGGATTTCTTTCTTGTAGACTAACGTCTAACATGGGCCATTGTCGTGTGTCCTAATCAATCCTCACTCTTAACCAAAACCATGGATACCAAGCGTAAAATCAATTAACCAAACCAGATCCAAATCCCACCTTACACCTGTCAAATTTTCTTGAGACATCTTTACTATCTTGAGCTCCACACTCTGATGCTTCCCTTCCCCATGCCATCACACATCTTTTTTGAAACACTTTCAACAACTACACTATCACGCCTCTTCCACTTCCAGACAACCCTAAACCTTCAACAATTACTTCTTCAAGTCTTTCTTCACCTTCCCAACTCCATCTTCTTCCCTACCAAATCCATAACACTCTATCTGGCTTATCAAGTCGTTCATCATCACCATCAATAACTGGTTAAAGCGATATGGATCAGAAACAGTGTCTATTCGATGAGTTAATACCAGGATCCATGTTACTATTGGAGAAGAACGATCGGTCTAACTTTTGAGTAGCGTAATATGCACTCTTCGTACTAGATCATGACCTCTTTTGCCTTGGGGCAGTACTCCTTAATCATGTCATAGGTTGCAGCACCCACGCACTCTTGGCAGTGGTGGTGCAGTCGCCACAGCAGAGGAATAGACCATAGACAGTGTCGAAAGTGCCTTGTTGAGCCAAGTACTCGGTAAGGCACTTGGCTCGGCTAATGGGCGAACTCGAGCTCGAGCTCACACAAGTTTTTGGTCTTCTCGAGTCGAGTCGAGCCTAAGATTCAAACTCAACTCGAGATCGAGTAAAATGTGAACGAGCCGAGCTCGCATAGCCACTACTCGGCTTGACTCGACCCATTTACAGCCCTGTATATATCATCCTGTAGTTAGGGGCATAATCATCATTATCACTTTGTTTCAATTAAATAGATTACCTACTATACTGCCATGTATAAAGCGCTTCAAAAATCAAGACCTGATTTTTTGGGGGCATAATCCTCATTGTTATGGGACACATCATTTACTTTAGAGGCACTTTCAAGATAAAATCTAGAATTCAGTTTGATTGTTTTTTCTCCAATAGTTTTTATTTTAGAATATTAATTAAATGACTAAATTCACCATTTTCTATCAGCTAAAAGTTTTGGGACAACATATGATTTAAAATAGTATTAGAGCAGTGTTTTTGAGTTCGAACATTGACTCCTTAAATTACCTCCCATTTTAGCTTTGGGTGATGAGCCCCACTTGTTGAGAGGGGAGGGGTTTAGTCCACACGAGGGGGAGTATTGAAACATTAATTAAATAATTAAATTAACTATTTCCTATTAGCTTAAGTTTTTAGAATAACAGGTGATTTCACCCCTTAAAACTCTATAAAGAACAACAGTCCAATAATACTAAATGAATCAGCTCCCATCAATGAAGTCCATTGTTCCAAGCTTCGCAAACCATCAATCATATAGTTGTTAGATATCTTTGTTGAACACTCTACCATATAAAGCTTGCTAATTGACTTCAAGGAATCTCTATCCTTGAAGGATCATCCTATAGCTCAAACCAATCCTTCTCAAACCGATAATTCGAATTCAAAAATTCCAAGCCAAATATCCACACAAAACCAAATTAAATTGGAAAGCACCATCCTCATGACAAAACAAATTTCCTTTTCGCTGGATAACATTGATAACCCTTCCAGCTTGATTCCAAAGGACTTTCACATTGACCATTCAGCTCTTTAGCCACTAATATAGGCATATAATAGAACTCAAGAAAGTATGTAGGAGGATTAGCTTATTTAAACCATTTGCTCCTTATTTTGACTCTTTTTGTTTTTTATTTTTTATTTTTTATTTTTTTCTATAAGTACTTAAGTTCATTAAAAGAGTGCAAGGGGCATAACCCAAGTACACATGAAGTATAGAAGAGAAAGCACCCAGCAAAGTTAAGAACGAGAAAAGAGAGTATAAAAGTCTACAAATTTAGAGATACTGAGAAAGGCGTTTGCAGAGATCCATTCAAACAAGGATTTAAGAAAGAAAAAAAATTGTAGATCCTCTCTAACTAGAAGCATACATTCTTTTTGAATGATAAATCACATTCTTGGTTTTTTGTTATATTCTTATTAAAATTACCTGCATATTGGTCATTCTATATACCAGATCTAAAGTTTATTCCCCATATGAAATCACTTCCTACCACAAAATGCTCAACCAATATATCCTCTAAAAAGAATGCTGGGTAACAGAACCCTAATTGGTGAAGGAGGAATATTCAAGAAACCAACGATATGTCATTTTGATGAGAATCTAAGACTGAACCAACAATATTTTATTTTCTTTGTTCAAGAAACCCAATGAACTCCGAATGGGTAACAGAATCCTCTATTATTATTGGTTAAAAGAAGATAAAATAAAGCAACTCCAACTGCGTCAGCAATATGATTTTTTATATGCTAGTAGTTTAGACATTAGGACTGCATCCCCTCAGACCAGCTGAGTTGCTTTGTACAATTCAAGAGATTATCCCAATATGGTGAACTCAACCAGGGTAACAAACTGGCTAGGTCTAGTAGAACTAACAAGTTTAAGGCTTAGGTTGGGTCAGGATCAAAACATCAAGAAACAGGGAACAAACTGGGTTTGGTTAAACCATTCCAACCTGAAACAAGTTGCATTCTGTTAATCACAAGAGCAATTAAAAGGACTTCATGTAATTTGCTAATGTGGACTCATTTGATGCTTTTATGGAAATGCTAAATTGGTCTTCAACTTAGTTTGGCAATAGTCTCTTCGCACAAACCTACATGTGTCTTAAAGATTTTGTTGAGAGAAGGGAGAGAGAAAATATGGCTCGATATATAAAAGAAAAAGCGAAGAAATTGAGAACAAAGAGAGGAGAGAAAAAATGGATAAGTGGGGTAGAATCAGCTAAGAAATAGTTATGCTCATGCTGTTTTATACCCAAATTACATATTTGTTTCTTCTTTTTTAGGTGTTTGAGTTTGTTAACAAAGAAGGAAGACTTTTCAAGATATTCTAGTGAAATACTTATGATGTAAAACTCTCAGAGCTTTTCCTATTAGCAATAGAGACAAGAAGAAAATAAGAACCAATACATTCAAAAATATTTTCTCATCTAAATGGTAGTCAATATTGATGATCCTAATGAGTTGTACATCTATGTTTCAGATGATTGACCAGCTTCCAGAATGATCCTTGTCAACTTATTCGAAATTGATGATGCCGTCTTATGATGCCCCATGACATTCAATAACTGAAGAAGCACCTTATATATTTATTTATAATTAAAAAAGAAAAGCATTCTGCCAATAATGAACTTGCATCAACCAGCCATTAACATTTAATGTCGCCGCAAATTCTATCAACAAGTCAAAGTAACAGTGAAAACCTGATCCAAGGATTTAAAATTATCAGGTATGCATGTAGTTTGCTGCTTCTGTCGATAGTGAGTATCTGTTGAACTTCCTGCATAAGAAGGTGGATGAATCCACAAATCGTCATGGGCATCAGCATATTTCTGTCGATAGTGAGTATCTGTTGAACTTCCTGCATAAGAAGGTGGATGACTCTGGAAATCGTCATGGGAATCATCATATGCTGATTCCACATTTCCCATAACAGGATATCACCTACATATGCCAAGAAAAAATATACTTCAATACAGCGCATGAATCAGAGGGCTTACTTCTGAATAACATATCCACTTTATAAACTTCTAGAGATAAACACATTAGGAAATAAATTAAAAATACTTTGGAACAAATAAAATAGCAAAACAAAGTGCAACAGGTAACACATTTCAATTAGTTATGCAATGTCTGCATCAAAACCTTTCCTCATGAGCTATATATAATTATATGTGTGTCCTCAACGATCACAGCGTCGCTTGCTTTTGTAACCTCTACTACTCCTGATCCATATTTAGATTCCTAGCTGATATTGGGAGCTCCTTGAAATTATGCATAAAAGTAACCTCGATAGCAGTAGGAGTTAATAAAATGGCCACAACAAAATTTACTGCTAATCTCATCTGGACTTCCTAATTCCTATTGCAATAAGGTCAGACTTACCTAGATGCCATACAAAAATCGATGTTGTGGCACAAATCAGGACACATGAACCAAGCCAAAAAGAACTGAACCTGCACTACTCGGGTTATATAAACTTGGCAGAATTCAGAACACGAGACAGACATGGATAATTTCTACTCAGAGAAACGAACCTTTAAAATCTTAAACAGCCTGCATAATATGTAACTTGGTTCATATTCATTACTTAAACAAAATTAGGTTCTTAAATCAGCATACTTCTCCTATCATATAAGCGCATACCCATAAAAAATAAAGGTCAACACTCAGAGGTTCTATCTTTTTGACCAAATTTTTCTGAATGATACAGAGCATTATGCTGATAGAATTTGCCCAGCATACACTCATTCCATAAAAATTTTGCTTTAAGCGGTTATCGATGTCGTTTTCTCCACACATTTAACTCACAGTTGAAATCTCTAAATTGAAACATTATATTAAAAGTTTTTCAATTTCCCCGATATATATACACTAACCGATAACATCAATCTCAAGATGTCCACAATTTCTAGAGGGCGCAAATGCTATAAAGAGTTCAAATACCGAGTTCTCATTGCAACCCAACGTAATCAAACTACGAATGCTAAGAAAGAAAAAACAGGAATTCCAAAGCAAAAATGTTGAAGAGAATCAGAAAGGAGCGTCTTACCTGTAAGAATTTAGAGAGAAAGAGCAAGAAGAAAAGGGATTCAAAGCGATTCTGCAGTTTTGTAGACGTAGCTTTACTTCTTCTTTTCCAAAGGTGACTTTTGAAGGTTGACGTTTTGGTCTTTTGAAGAAGCCTCGATTGCTTCCTATCCATCGTTGTCTTGTCTTTATCTTATTCATTGGCTGGCTTTGCAATAGTCCTCTGGCGTGCCAACGTTGAATTCCAACGTTGACAGCTAAGTCTACTTTCTCTTCCAGATTAAAGAATCTGGTACGATCGATCACATGGGCTGCGATCCCACGTGCTCACAGTAACTTTACGGATCCTACATTCCTGCAATAAAATATATATATTTTAAGAGTTAAAGAAATTTCATTAAAAGCACAAAGTGGAATCAAGTACACAAGGTTTATACAAGAATGACAACTAAGAAGAAGAGGAAAAAAAAACAAGAAAATCAATATAACTAATTACTAAAGGGGCAAGGAACGCAGCCGTCCAAGAGTACAAAGAATAAAAAAAAAAAAAATGAGCTCCTTAATGGTTCTTTTTTTGTCCTCGAATTGTCTATTGTTGCGTTCCCTCCCCAAGCACCATAAGATGTAGCAAGAAACCATCTTTCACACAACTGCACTCCGAGAGCGCCCACTCGACGAGGCATAACCCAAGACAAACTAAAGCGACTAAAAATGGCATTCCATAGAACGCAAGCAACCTCACAATAAAGAAGTAGATGATCCACAGACTCCCCCTTCTTTTTACACATACACCTTTCAATCACAATGACTTGCCTCTTTCTGAGATTGTCCAAAGTACAGATATTCCCTAGAGTTGCCGCCCAAGCGAAAAATGCAACTTTTAAAGGAACTTTGTTCCGCCAAATACTTTTTCAGGAAAAATGAACTGTCTCCTTGTAAGTAAGAATCTTATAGAAAGATCTAACATCAAACTTCCGTTTGCAAGAAGGAGACCACCAAAGCTTGTCTTCCCCATCACGATTTAATCTGATAGGATACAATAAGGTGAAGAAGGAAGCCAAGACGTCCACCTCTCAATCATGGGCCGCTCGAATGAACCTAACATCCCACTAAAAAGATCCGTTCTCCATAATCAAATGAGTTGCAACAAGCGAGTTCTTGTCGCAAACTATGTCATACAAACTTGGGAAAGCTTCCTTAAGGGGCATCTCTCTACACGACACATCATCCCAGAATCTAATCTTGGATCTATCTCCCAAAACAAGACTGGAAGCTACTAAACAAACTTCACTCCTTCCTGATGTTCTTCCAAAGCCCAACTTCGTGAGACCCATGGGGGTCTAAGGAACACCAACCAGCCCAAGTAGAACTGTACTTAGCATCCACTACTGATCTCCACAAAGCCTCTCTCTCATGCTCATAATGCCACAACTATTTCCCTAATAAAGCCTTATTAAAGGTCCTCAAATTCTGGATACCCAAACCACCTTCTGAAAAAGGGGAACAAACCGTGGACCAGCTAACCAAATGATATTTGAAATCTTCATCTAGACCTTCCCAAAAAAAATATCTTGATGAAGCTTCTCTATACGACTAGCAACACTGGAAGGAAAGGGGAAGAGAGAAAGGAAATACGTGGGGAGATTAAATAAAGTGCTCTTTCTAAGGGTAACTCTACCACCCTTTGACAGATACATCATCTGCCAACTACCCACTTGTCTTTCAATCTTGCCCACTACATCATCCCAAATGGACTTAGCCTTAAAAGGGGCCCCCAACGGAAGACCGAGATACTTTAAAGGTAGAGAGGAAACTCTGCAACCCAAAATGCCAGCCAAATATCCATATTAACAACGTCACCCACAGGAACCAGCACTGACATGGCCAAATTGATCTTTAAACCTGAAACCGCTTCAAAAAAAAAAAAATTGAAGAAAATGGAGGTGATCAAGATTAGCCCCACAAAAGACTAAAATATCGTCTGCAAACAATAAATGAGAAATATTAAGCACCTCGTTGCTACCAAAACCAATTGAGAAACCTGATAAAAAACCTCTGTGAACAGCAACAGTGAACAACTTACTTAGGGCCTCCATGAGCCTAAAATGAAATACTAAAACCTCTCCTTGTTAGTTTCAAGCCACATAAAACTTCAGGTTCTACTAGTTGGGTAGATTATCACCGGTGTAGTGCCCTATATTATTAACAAAGGTTAAATAAGTATTAATTGTGAAAAATAAAGTGACTTCTAATTTAACCGTGTGCGTGTGCAACGTGTAACAAAATATTGTAAATGTGGAATTTAAATGACACAAATATTTTGTTAACGAAGTGGAAACTCAATTAAGAGAAAAACCACTCCGGGGCAGCCAAACCTAGGATATCCACTATTTAGAAGACAAAGCTTGTTACAAAGCAGTAGCACTCACATATCCCTGATGCAGTGGTCGTACATTGAACTCTGATGCATAAAAATAACAACAAAAACAACAAAAATAATAAAGATAACAGACAAAAATGTCTACCCAACCCCCAAACTAAAATGACACATTGTCTCCAATGTGACTAGAAATACAATACCGAATGGTTGATGCAAGTCGGGTGTACCGTAGAAGAACGCTCCCCCAAACTTGAATGGCAGACACTTGTCCTGAAAAACACAACAAAAGCAAAACAAACAAACAAAAACAAATAATGAAGATAATAATGAGGGTTGCCTCCCACAAGTGCTAGATGCACCACAGCAGGCAAGAATTATGGCGGATAAGTGGGGTCCTCCAAGGATAGTTCTTCAATCTCAGGGATCTACAACTCTAGAAACGATTTCAACCGTTGACCATTTACCTTGAAAGTGTCCCCATTCTTTGGATCCTCTATCTCAATGGCTCCATGAGTGAAAATCGTCCGAACTATGAATGGTCCAGTCCATCGAGATTTAAGCTTCCCTGGGAATAGATGCAGATGTGAATTGTAGATGAGGACTTTCTGACCAACGTCAAAAGATCTTCACAAAATGTTTTGGTCATGGGCCTTCTTCATTTGAGTTTTGTATAGCTTGGCAGAGTCATAAGCATCATTTCACAGCTCCTCTAATTCATTGAGCTGGAGCTTTCTTTGAGAGCCGACCTTGGTGAGTTCAAAATTCAACTGCTCGATGGCCCAATATGCTCAATGCTCCAATTCGACAGGTAGATGACAAGCCTTCCCATACACAAGTCGGTAGGGAGACATGCCAATCAGAGTCTTGAATGTTGTCCGGTATGCCCACAGTGCATCATTGAGTTGCAGAAACCAATCCTTTCTTGTCGGGGTCACCATCTTCTCTAGTATCCTCTTGATTTCTCTGTTAGATAGCTCAACTTGACCACTTGTTTGAGGATGGTAAGGAGTTGCAACTTTATGAGTGATGCCACACTTCTTCATGAGTTGCTCAAAAAATTTATTGCAGAAGTGCTTCCCCCCATCACTGATAATGGCACATGGTGTCCCAAAACGTGCAAACACATTGTCCTTCAGAAATCGCAACACAACTCTATGATCATTGGTTTTGCAAGTAATGGTCTCCACCCACTTGGAAACATAGAGCCACGAGAATGTAGAGGTACCCATAAGAGTTCGGGAAGGGTCCCATGAAGTCGATGCCCCAAACATCAAAAAGCTCCACAGCTAAGATCAGGTTCAACGGCATCATGTTTCTTCTTCCAATACTCCCCAATTTCTGGCATCTCTCGCAAGCTGAACAATAGGCATGGCCATCACGAAAAATGGAAGGCCAATAAAATCCACTTTGAAAAATCTTCGCAACGGTCTTTTTAGAACTAAAGTGGCCTCCACATGCATGATCATGGCAAAAGGAGAGGACATTTTTCTGGTCACTCTTAGGAATACTGGTAGTTTGTGGTTGACCACATTATGTTGGACAAAATCACTTATTTGTAAAGATGCTTTTAAACAGGGATTCCGCTATTCAGAGTACTTCTAGAAGATTCTGCACATTCTACTAGTTAGAAAAATTCGGTTCCCTGCCAGCTGTTTGGACGACGTGATATACCGTTCAGACGCCCAATTGTCCAAAGCATCTTCCGTCCGGACCTTCCTCTGTGTTGAGAAGCTTCGAACTACTCTAGCTTGTCGTTCGGACGACACTCAGTGTTCGACCAGCTACGAGATTTTTTTCTAAAACACAGAAATGGGAAGTTCGCTGCAACCGTTTGGACGGTGTGAAATCCCGTCCGGACGTTAGTCATTCATAAGGCAAGTATCGCATTTGAAAAATGAGAATTGACTTCTAATATAAAGCAAGTGTGTGCACAAAGTGTTTACAAAATAACAATGCAGAAAATAAATAACACAAGAATTTTTGTTAACGAAGTGGAAAACTCAATATGAGAAAAACCACTCCGGGGCAGCTAAACCCAGGATATCCACTATTCAGAAGACAAGACTAGATACAAAGTAGTAACACTCACATACCCCTGATATAGTGGTCGTACTTTGCTCTCTAACGTGTAACCCAACACGAACGCCTCCCAACCAGGTCTCCTACCTGAAGGGGTCTTCAATGGAATCCTTTACTTTAGGGCCAACCCTTAAGATAGACTTCAGTTTAAGCACAACAACAACAAACACATCAACGGCTTCAGAGAGATCAACTCAGCTCAATAAACTCACAATATAGCTCTCTAAGCACTAGTGGAATTCAATACCGAATTCTTGCTGTACTCAAGCCTAGGGGCCTCTATTTATAGGCTAACAGTTCAAATGAGCGTCTGCCTTGATAAAATTGGGCGCCGTCTAGACGGTAGTCATAGACCGTCCGGACGGACAACTGTGCGACCAAAATTCTAAAAATTTCAATGAAGATCTTTTATGTTGGAGAGCCGCGTCCAGACGGTTATGCCCTGTCATCCGGAAGGTCGCACATCCGCCGTAAGCAATTTCCATAAAGAGGCTTCGCGCGTCCGAACCAAGAGAATGGTCTTCCGGACGGCAAGTCTGATGCACGCAATTTCCATATCTGATGTTCGCGCGTCCGGACGTTTGGATTTGAATTATGATACTTGCCATATGGATGAACGCGCTCGGACAAGAATCCATGTCGTCCGGATGGTTGCAGTAATCTTCCCATATCTGTGTTTTGGAAAGAAATCCTGAAGCTTGATCTAACAATGAGAGTCGTCCAGACGAGCTGCTAAATCGTCCTGACGAATGCAAGCTGGAGAAGTTCGAAGCTTCTCGACACAGAGGAAGGTCCGGATGGGAGTCCACGTCGTCCGGACGGATGATGCTTTAGTCTGATGTGCGTCAGGATGGTATGACACGTCGTCTGGATGGCTGGTGCTTTGGACAGCTGGACGCCCAGACGGAATGACACATCTTCTGGACGGCTGGCAGGGAATCGACATCTGGACGTCAGTCCTCTTTGTCCGGACACACGAGCATCAGATATGGAAATTGTGTGCATCAGATCAACGTCCGGATGACCATTCCCTTGGTTTGGACGCCCAAAGCCTTGATATGGAAATTGCTTGCAGTGAAAGTGCGACCGTCTAGACGATAGGGCACCACCGTCCGGACGCGGCTCAAAACAGGAAAGAATTTCAGCAAAATTTTGGAAAGCCGATGGCACAGTTGTCTTTTCGGACGCCCTATGACTTCCGTCTGGACGTCGCCTAGGTTTTATCAAGCCAGATGCTTAGTTGAACCTGCAACCTATAAATAGAGGTCCCTAGGCTTAAGAACAGCAAGAATTCGGTATTGAATTCCTTAGTGCTTAGAGAGTTATATTGTAAGAGTATTGAGTTGAGTTAGTCTCTCTGAAGCCATTGATGTGTGGGCTGTTGCTGTGCTGATCTGAAGTCTATCTTAGAGGTTGACCCTAAGGTAAATGATTCCATTGAAAACCCCTTCAGGTAGGAGACCTGGTTGGGAGGCGTTCGTGTTAGGCTACACGTTATAGTGCAAGGTACGACCACTGCATCAAGGATATGTGAGTATTACTACTTTGTAACTAGTCTTGTCTTCTGAATAGTGGATCTCCTGGGTTTGATTGCCCAGAGTGGTTTTTCTCATATCGAGTTTCCACTTCGTTAACAAAATTCTTGTGTTGTTTAAATTCCGCACTGTTATTATTTTGTTAACACTTTGTGCACACACACACTTGTTTATACTAGAAGGCAATTTAATTTTTCAAATACATCTCCTTATAATCTAATTTGGGCAGTATTTGAACAGATGGGAATCATCCCAAAAAAAATGTCTTACCTCTGCCAAGAATTTTGACTTGTCGTGCTTGGGCCAATGGGATGACATCTGGCCGGTGACAAAGTAATTCACGATACCTGCGAACCAAGGTGCAGGAGTCTAGGAGATGTGCATAAGTTGTTCATCAGGGAACATCTCAGCAATTGGCACATCATCTTCATTGAAGTCCATAGTTAGTCTGGATAAGTGGTCTGCTACCACATTCTCGGAACCCTTTTTATCCCGAATTTCAATGTCAAATTCTTGCAGCAACAGGATCCACTGGATGAGACGAGATTTAGCATCTTTCTTAGACAAGAGATACTTCAAAGCAGCATGATCCTAGTAGACCAATACTTTAGACCCAAGCAAATATGATCTAAACTTTTCCAATGCAAAAATGACAGCTAACAACTCATTTTCAGTGGTAGAATAGTTCAGTTGTGCGTCATTCAAGGTCTTGCTAGCATAGTAGATGACATGAGGAATCTTCTCCACTCTTTTCCCCAACACGGCTTCCACAGCATAATCAGAAGCATCACACATTATCTTGAATGGCACACTCCAATTAGGTGGCTAAATGATTGGTGTGGAAGTTAAGGTCTTCTTCAAACTTTCTAAGGCTGCATGACACTCTTCATTGAAATCAAAGGGAGCATCTTTTGCAAGCAAGCTGCATAGAGGTCTTGCTATCTTACTGAAGTCCTTGATGAATCTTCTGTACAACCCAGCATGGCCTAGAAAGGAGCAAATCTCTTTCACTATCCGCGGGGGCAGAAGGTTTGAGATCAGATCTACCTTGGCTTTGTCAACCTTAACACCTTTGTGGTTTCACAACATGCTCTAAAACAAACCCCTGTTTTACCATGAAGTTGCATTTTTCCCAATTCAGAACCAAGTTCTTCTTCTTACATCGTACCAACACCAAGGTAAGATGGTGCAGGCACTCCTCAAATGAAGATCCAAAAACATAGAAGTCATCCATAAATACCTCAAGGTGACGTTCAACCATATCTGAGAAAATACTAATCATAGACCGCTGAAAAGTAGCAGGTGCATTGCACAAACCAAAAGGCATACGATGACAGGCAAACATACCAAAAGGACAAGTAAAAGTGGTCTTCTCTTGATCTTTTGGGTCCACCGAAACTTGATTGTAGCTAGAGTAGCCATCAAGGAAATAGTAATGAGCATGGCCAGCCAGTCTCTCCACCATCTGGTCTATGAAAGGCAAAGGAAAGTGGTCTTTCCTTGTGGCAGAATTCAGCTTTCTGTAGTCGATGGACACCCGCCATCCCGACTGAACACGAGTTGGGGCAGACTCATTCTCCTTGTTCTTGATTACTGTAATTCCAGCCTTCTTGGGCACCACATGAATAGGACTCACCCATTTACTATCAGAGATTGGGTATATGATACCTACATCCAGAAGATTGATTACCTCAGCTCGAACTACCTCTTGCATGGCTGGGTTCAACCATCTCTGTGGCTCATGAGAGGGTTTAGCATTTTCTTCCAGGTGAATCTTGTGTATATCCACTACAGGGCTGATGCCTTTTATGTCTCCAATTAACCACCCTCTGGCTTCTTTATGTGCTTTCACCACATCTAGCAATTTATGTTCTTGAGCCTCATTCAGGTCTGCAGTAATGATCACCGGTAGAGATTCAGACGAGTCAAGATATTTGTACTTTAGAGTGTCCGGTAGAGGCTTCAGTTCCAGCTTGGCAGGCTCAGCTACTGATGGACATGGATCAGGGGATAATGTCTCAATGGTTTCCCCAGTGTCAATTTCTGTCTTAGGAATTGAGTCTAACAAGGCGTCAACTTGCTCAAGTAATGTTTCCAGGTCCATCTCGCCTCCAAATGCAGTAAGGCAAGTTCCCAACTGGTCTTCAACACTTGGCTCATTGACAGTCTCTTCCACTATCTCTTCTATTGTGCATTGTAACGACCTGCCTTTTACAATAAGGCGTAAGTGAAAATTTTGATTTTACACATGACGTTACGACATCATTAGAGTTATAAAAATAGCAGTGGAATATATTGAGCGTCTGACTTGAAATACCTAGGCGTCCTTCAAACGGGAGACATAAGGCGTCCGGACGGACAACTGTGAGATCAGCTTTCCAAAATTCACTGAAATTCTTTCCTGATTTGAGCTGCGTCCGAATGGTGTTGCCCTAGTGTCTGGATTGGCACACTTTAGCTGCATGTAATTTCCATATCAAGGCTTGGACTGTCCGAACCATAACAGCTATCATCCGGACGGTTGATCTTATGCACGCAATTTCCATATATGAAGCTTGAGCGTCCGGACCATGAATACTGTCGTCCGGACGGTTGAACTTTGAATGCACGACTTGCCTTATGAATAAGCTCGTCTGGACGGGAATACACATCATCCGGACAGTTGTAGCTGTCTTCCCATATCATCCGGATGTGCTACTGAGACGTCCAGACGGATGCAAGCTGGAACAGTTTGAAGCTTCTCAACATAGAGGAAGGTCCGGACGGAAAGTTCTCATCGTCCAGACAGATAATGCTTGGAAAGTTGAGCGTCTGGATGGAATATCATGTCGTCTGGATGGTTGCAAGGGAACTGAACTAACTTCTTTGAATTCTGCACAAAGTCTTCTTGAAGTTCAAACTGAAGTGTAGACTCTGAATAAAACAGCTTCCCTGTATAAAAAGCATAATTACATAGAAGTGATTTTGTCCAATAGAATGAGGCCAATTATACACTAACAAATCTAAATAGAGTGTGCCAAGCTCAGATACCAATTGAAAATTAAAGATGACTTCTAATTTACCAAGTGTGTGCAATAATGTGCAACAAAATATCACAATACATAAATTAAAGAGATAGATATTTGTTGACGAAGTGGAAACTCAATTAAGAGAAACTACTTCGGGGCAGCCAAACCCAGGATATCCACTATTCAGAAGACAAAGCTAGTTACAAAGCAGTAGCACTCACATACCCTTATGCAGTGGTCGTATCTTGAACTCTAACGTGTAACCCAACACAAACGCCTCCTAACCAAGTCACCTACTTGAAAAGGTTTTCAATGGAATCATTTACCTTAGGGCTAACCCCTAAGATAGACTTCAGTTCAGCACAGCAACAGCACTTGGCAATGGCTTGAGAGCGAGCGGATCAGCACAATAACTTCTAAAATAAACTCTTTAAGCACTACGAAATTCACTACAGAATTCTTACAAAATACATGCCTAGGGTCTCTATTTATAGGCCACAGAAATCTAAATTGAGTCAGATACGATTTTCCTATGAGGCGTCTGAACGGTAGCTGAGGGCATCCAAACAGACAACTGTGCAATCGGCTTTCCAAATTCGCTTGAAATTCTTTCCTTAATAGAGCCGTGTCTAGACGGTGTTGCCCTAGCGTCTAGACGGTTGCACTTCAGCTACACACAATTTCTATATTAAGGCTCGAGCGTCTAGACCATGGAGATTGATGTCAGGACGATTGAGCTTTGTATGCATGACTTACCTTATCAAGGATAGCATCTGGATGGGAACACACATCATCCGGACGGTTGCAGCTGTCTTCCCATATCTTTGTTTTGGAACAAAATCTTTTTCCTTATCGAACAATGAAAGGCGTCCGGCTGTGTTGCTGAGACGTCCGGACAGTTGAACTTTGGAGTAGTTCGAATCTTCTCGACACAGAGGAAGGTCCGGACGGAAAGTTCTCGCCGTCCGAATGGATGATGCTTTGACAGTTGAGCATTCAGACGGAATATCACGTTGTCCGGACGGATGCAAGGGATCCAATTGCTCTTACTTGGAATCTATGCAAAATCTTCTAGAAACATAGCTCTAAAAAGAAGACTTTGAGAAAAACTGAATCCCTGATAAAAAACATCATTACATAGAAGTGATTTCGTCCAACAGAATGCAGCCAATCACAAACTAACACCATTGGAGAAAGAAATGACTTA
Organism: Alnus rubra; assembly: GCA_028654335.1. Classification (NCBI taxonomy): domain Eukaryota; kingdom Viridiplantae; phylum Streptophyta; class Magnoliopsida; order Fagales; family Betulaceae; genus Alnus; species Alnus rubra. The sequence goes on from JAJPGS010002014.1 coordinate 2,066,880, forward strand.
GAAGAGATGAAGATTGAAGAGTTGGTGGGATCTCTTCAAACCTATGAGCTGTCCCTGCTCACAGTCAAGAAGGTGATGACAATTGCCCTCAAGGCATCTAAAAAGAAAGCCAAAGTCTCATCTGAAGAAGACTCTGAGAAAGAAGAAGATGTTGTGGCAATGCTGGCCAAGAATTTCGGTACATTAATGAGGAATGATCAATTCAAGAAGAAATTCTCTGAACCTGAGGAAGCTGAGAAAAAAGATCCAAAAGGCCCCAGATGTTTTGAATGCTCAAGCTTTGGGCATATACGGGCAGATTGTGGGAATCTCAAGTAGGGAAAAGGGAAGGCTTATAATGCAAATCTAAGTGATGAGTCCGAAGAAGAAGAATCTCCTGATCAAGAGCAGTTTCTAGCCTTTGTGGCTCCATATGAAGAGGAGGATTTTTACTACTCTGAGTACAGTGATGAAGACGGGGGAGAACTCAAGGAGGCATACAAAATCATCTATGTAGAGTTCGAGAAGCTGAGGGAGACTCGTAAACATCACATTCATGAGATTAATAGCCTACAAGACCTAGAAGAGAAGCTACTGGAGACACAACTTCAGTTGGAGAGGGTCACCGATAAGAAGATGACCTATATGTTGTCCATCTAGAAGAGCTCAACAGATAAGACCAGACTCGGGTATGTAGCTTGATGTGAATTTCAATTGTACTCGCAAGTGCATGAATTGTTTGCAATAAAGGGTTTTGCAAGTGCGAGGTCGATCCCATAGGGAATTGTGTTTTTGAAAACAAATTTATGACTAAATTAATCTAATCCTAACCTAGTTCCAAAAATTAAGAGATTTTTATTTTTGATAATAAAAAAACATAAAGTAAATAAAGTAAAAGAAAACAAAAGAAAAGGTACTAAGGTTTTGGAATCCACACCTACCAAATCATAGCAACATATTCTCATGTTCATCAATACACATCCGAAGTTCTCACCATACAAATCTTATATGTGCTCTACTATGCTTCAAAAAATCATTAAATCATTCACTGAATCCATTCTTTGCACAAATCACAAAAGATATCTGGTTTAAACCAAATCATTAAATATATCCGTAGAACGAAACACAATGAATATCCAACGTTTTGATAAATAAAAACCCAAGCAATCAATTAAATGAAACTATCTCAAATCATTACATGTATCCGTAAATCACAATAGATATCTAAGAATCATATCAATAATTGAATTGAAATAGAACAACTAGAAATCAAAAACTTATAAAATCTGATAGTATAAACTTACATGAAAATATTCTTGCTCTTCAATGGTGAAGCTTCATCATTAACCTTAGTTGAGAATCTTGCTACACATGATTATTGAAAATAAAAACCTACCCTAAAGAAAAACTAAACTAAAAAGAAAAGAATATATTTGGTCTCTAGCTTCTCACACTTTTTCTTGAGGCTTAGAGGTCTATTTATAGGGAGAAAACAAACCCTAGAATCCCTATAATTTCTAGTAAAATCGGAGGTTAGTCTTCTAGTTTGAGTAGGAGACTGAAAACTCAATCCAAGAAGGAAAAGGATTCCAAATTCGTCCAGATTTGCGGTCTTTTATTTTGGGGCAATTTTAGCATATTTGACGTCTGAATTAGGGAAATCGTATTTCACAATGATTTGTAGTACTTTGAGTTAGCTTTCCAACGCCGTTTGATTCACCTTGATCCAATACTTGAGCTGAAAGGTATGACCAAAATACTACAACATGTGCAGAATCTTAATTCTAATATGATTTTGACTCCAATTAGAGAAATTCCAATTTAGTCCTCCTTGATTTGGTTAAGCATAACCACTTTGTCTAGGTCTTCTCAAAGTGTGCTTTCTTCCAAACCTTGCATTTTTCACCTTAAAACTATTGTTTTCTCTCAATGACCTGGAAGATATTAAAAACACAAATCTAACACAAAACATTAGATTAAAATACAGCTAAAGAATTAACTAATGTAAATTAAGGGTTTAAATATGCAATAATTGGCACTCATTATAGCTCTTCCCTTTGACATTCCCTCTACTTATAGGACTGTGTTTGTTAAGCCCACAATCCCCAAGCCTCCATTCACCATCGTGGACAAAGGAAATGACGTAATTGGTAGAGATATTTCAATCACTCCGAAGCCTCCCACCATTAGACGACCTCCCATATGCCATCACTGCGGCCTAAGCGGGCATGTCCAACCCCAGTGCTCTCTCGTCAAGGCTCAAAGATCAAAAGTCAAGAAAGAGGTGCCCAGACAAACAAATTTCAGCACAAGACCTCTGGCCCAACATAAGGCTCCGCGGCATCAAGCCCCATAGTATCAAGCTCCATGGCATCAAGTTCCAAGGCTTCAGGCCCCATGGAGCCATGCTCCTCAGCATCAGCGGCCTCAGCAGAGATTTGTTCTTGCCAATCAAAATGGCAAACCCAAGACTAACAAATCAAGGCACTTCACGAAGGAGCTGCAAAAGATGGATGATGATCAATTCTATAGGGAGCTGCCTATTTGGATGCAGAGCATGATACATTGGATGGATCGTCAGATGAAGTCCTGTCAACAACCACCAAAAGGAAGGCAGTCTGTAGCGCCCCGGATTTTAAGTAATTAAATAAATGTCTTAAATGAGAATTTAAGACCGAATAAAATAGACAAGTCTAGAATTGACGTTCAATTTTAGAGACTCGACGCTTGAACGGCTTAATATTGTTGGAAACAATATTCACATCGATCAGTTAATAAAATACGTGGCTTTAAACACGATATTTTAATCCCCGATGAATAATGAGGAATATATGAATATTTATGAAAATAAATATTCTTTGGTCTTATTATTTATAAACTGTAATTTAATAAATGAAGAATAATATTATTATACTCTAATAATATTACGAGACTAATTAATAAACAGATTGAATTAATCAGTGGATTAATTGATGCGATAATATTATCGAATAATATTAATGTGTAATATTTACTGTATGAAATAATATTGTATAAATTATATATATATTTGCAATGTATATATTCATTGTGCTATAATATTATTGAGATAATAATATTACCGATGAAACGAACTAGACACAAAACGGACTCAGATTGTAATCTTGATAAATTATACATAATGGTAAAGACCAATATAAAAATATCTAGAGGGATATTTCTATGAGAGATATTCTTATAAGAGATATTTTATATAAACTTAGCTACTAAGTTTTGTGCAAAAATATCTAGTGATATTTTACTAAACTTAATCATTAAGAAAAATAATATCTCTCTCTCTTTTATTATAACCGGACAACACTTCTTCTTTTCCTTCTTTCTTTCTTCTCTATTCTTCGTCCCTTCTTCTTTCTTCTTCTACCCGAGAATAGAGAGGGAGCCGAGAGGAGAGAAACAGAGACGAGAGAGTGAGATTGAGAGACGAGAGATGAGAACAGAGACGAGAGAGTGAGAGTGAGATCGGGAGAGAGAGGATCCGTGAGTGGGAGACCTGACGAGGCAGGAGGGAAATCCGACCACTCAGAGGTCCAGTTCTCGGTGGGTGGTGCTGGGTCGTCGCTGGCAGAGCCAAAGCCGACGATCAGCGGAACCCAGGGGTTTGAATCCACGACCCGTTAGCCCAGAAAACCCGCGACCCGCAAGCTAAACCGACGGATCCGGGAGAATCCGTGTGACCCGATCTTTCCGGAGGTCCGATCCTCCATGTCCGACGGTTCCAACGGCGGTTTCCGGCGAGCCGTGACCTGTGTGCAGCAACCCAGACGAAGACCCGAAGGCCCGTGACCCAAAACCCGAACCTATGACCCGAATACCCGAGAGGAAGACCCGGTTCTTCCTTTGCGTTTTCCGGCGGCTTTTCCGGCGGAATCGGTGGCTTTCTCCGATGGATTTTCTGATTAAATCTTCAAGGTATAAAAACCCTATGATTTAGCTTGGGTATTTTGATTTGTGATTGGATTATTGTGAAATTAGGGTTTATGATTTTGGGGGTTTTCTATGGATTAATTAGGGGATTTTATTGATTTATGATGGGGTATTTTTTGGTTGTTGTTCCCCTGTTGTTGCTGGCCGAATGGTTTGGATTGTGTTCCGTGTGTGGTGTTCGGTGGCTGTAAATTCCAGTGATGTGTGTAGGTGATTTTGGATGAATCCCCTGTTTTGATTTAAGGTTTATGCATGTGTGTTGTTCCGGTCAGTACCTTGGTTTATAGTGTTTTGGTTGGACTGCGATGTTGGGATCTCTGAATATTGGATGAGTATTGGGGCTGGTGTGTGTCGGCAGGGAGTGTTATAGTTCATTATATCCCCTGTTTTGGCTAACCGTGTATTGATGTTGGAGGACTGATCATTTGGACTGTTAGGCCATGGTATTTAGTGAAGACCTGATTTAGATGAGTGTGGATTTCCATGTTCTTAAGATCTTCATTGAGTTTAGTTGTTCCCTAATTTAGTATTAATTGTCCTTGGTTGATGATGGATTAGTGGATGGGGTATGTTTATGAGAGAGTGATGGCAGTGGCCTTGTTAGTGTACTACTTTGGAATATGTTCTTGAATTAAGACGTTTTGGTTTGCTAAGTGTACATGAGGGTAGTAATATTTTGGGGTGTTTCTCTGTTAGCTTATTGAAGGAATGCTTGTACATGACCATGGTATTTGGTGATTGATTTGATAATATATTATTATTGCTTGGCTATTTGATGTTAAGCCATATATCATGTGTTGACCGAATCCATGTGAAGCATGATATTTGTTTAAGTTATTTGGGGATAAATTCACTATGTGTTAACTATGGGTCTATGTTTTAGGAATTGGAGGTTCTTCCTCAATTTTGGTTATTGATGATAAACTAATACGTTTTAATTGACAAATGAAGAATTGCTATATTCTATCCATGTTGTAGATAATGTTTGATTATTGATAATGTATATGTGATGTTTAAACTAAGTACTTTATTAGTTGTAAAGCTCTAGAATTAAAGAATGATTTTATGAGTTTAATCATGTAATGCATTGTTTTAGGACTTGAGTATTATGGTTTAAAGCTTTCAAAATTGACAGTGTGATATGGATATCTTGCTAGAAATATGCATAGGTTTCTTGTTGGCTGATTTATCTATGCTATAGAGAATGATATTAAGAATTTTAGATTGTACTCAAGTGATTACTTGAGACCTAGATTCGATATTATTCTAAGGTATTGATTTGCTAATCGATTGAGCAAATATTAAGACTTAACTATGTTAAGCGTTAATAAATGTAAATGATTTTCCAATTAATAGATGATTGTTTCTATGTATGTATGTATGTGACTTTGGAGTTCGTGTTTAGGCATGAGTTTCTAGAAGGAATGATATTGACCTTGTATGCACATGTATATGTATTTGCTGCAGATGATGAACTGTGACTGCACGAAAGGGCTGTAAGTATAAATTACTTACTGAGGGTAGTACTGGATTTCAATAGCATTGTGTTTATGTTTTATTTTAATTGGATGCGCATGACTGATTATTGCATACTGTTAATAATCAACCTATTAATATTGGGCGCGACGTCTCCCAAAGGTTCAGGATGGTAAATGTGCCTGAAACCGGAAACAATAATAATCATATTGATTGGAACGTCTTTCAAAGTACTAGAGGAGGGAGGTCTCCGATAGTGCGAAAACAAATTAATCAAAATGTAATGTAGAGGGAACGGCCTCGAGAAAGACGTTGACCTGGGGAACGGCCCTTACAAGAGAGGAGTGTAATGACTATATTGAACTGTTAAACTTTGCATGAAAACTATCACTACATCATTATGTCATATCTCTATTCCTTAAGTAACACATAAATCATGATGTTGTTGAATGACAGTTAGCTCACTTATGGAACTATGGGATTGTGGCGGTAACCACCTTCTCATAGATGTTTGCGCAGGTTCTGAAGATTATGGATTGGATTAACTGCTAGCTTAAGAGATTTAAAGCTGTGTAGTTAGGATTTCAGTACTTTGTACTCATAGATGTTTGTACCATTTGCCTGTAACATGTTTAGACATTTACTTGTATTTATTAAGTCCCATGTATGCTTTAGTGTCATATGTGACACATGTTTCTTTGTAAATAGTGTAAAGACTTTTAATGTATTTCTAGAGGAATGTCAGTTAAAGCTCTAAATGTGTTGTAAGGGAATTGTCCCTGACGTTTGTAAAGAAGAAAAAAAGATATTCGTATTTTCCGCTGCTAGATTTATCATCTCTGAATGGTTAATGACACGTAATTATCCAGATATAATTACTTACGTTTTTTTGTAAAAAGCGGGTCGTTACACAGTCATGGGTTAGGAAGGAGGTAGAAATTCACCCCTTGAAGGGGAATGGACTCACCTAGTTGGTGAGGATTCACATTCCTAGGATTTGGTTCCTAATCCTAGACCATCAGCATTATTCTCTACATGTCATATTTTTGTTTGCTTTGAAATTTAGGAACCATTGTTATTTGCCCCCTATTTTCTCTTGTTGTTCTTGAGAAAATTTTGCAGGTACTATTTGGGGAAGACAGAAAAAGCACGTCGGGCGACTGTTTTTCCGTATTGGTAATTTTGATCCCTTCTCTTTGAAGATAGGTTTGATCTTACCATATGATTGGGTTATGAATGTCTTTTTACCCTTATAGCATGTTTTTATTTTATTTTTAAAAAAAAAAAAATTGGGGGTGAAGATGCAGGAATTTTATTTTTTCTTTTTCTTGACATGTAAGATATTGCATGTATTTTTGTTTGATATCTCAGTTCATTGTGCATTTATTGACTATGCTTATATATGATTGAGAGTTTATGCCTAATATTTGCCAAAGTTTTCCTGTGCATCTAAATGCTAGATAGTTACTCTACTCATGCGATGAATTTGTGCACTATCCAAGGCTTCCCTAAGGTACATTTTTTTTTCTCTCTAACTTTTTGCTTTTGAAGATTCTTATGAGAGAGATTTTTTTGTAAGATGGTCAGATTGACGAACTTGATAGTTGAACCTAGAACCTAAAAATTCTATCATTCTCTCTAAGTTGCAGCACTAAGTGATAAAAAGCATTCAAAAATCAATAAATATGGATAAATAAAAAGATCCATTGCTTATTGTGCTCTAAATCTGTTCTTGAACTTGTCCATAAAGAAACAGTCAGTGAACAAATCATTGCGGAAATAGACGGTCACAAAAGGACTAAGTAAAAGAAAAGTGCTGCATTTTAGGGGTAGTATATTAGATGAGGGTTGCTAGGCCCTAATAAAATAAGGTTTGACTTTTGACTGTTCTTCATTAATTTTCTCTCTTGTTTAGAAAGTTCAGTTGCTTAAGTCATATCAGTGAACTTCATACCTTATTGAAAAAGTCTTCACACACACACACACACGCACACATGCATTGCATGGGTTGTTAGTATTTTATGTGGCGACATTCTTGTTGACAAAAATACTTTATGTACTCGTTGCTTAAACAGGTTTATTGGTTTTATTTAGAGTCTTCAAGTTATATGGAAGTTTCTACAAGACGTCTGGACGACGTGGCAACACGTCCGGACGCTACCCAATGTTTCACAATATTCTGAGTTTCCTTTACGGATGCAGAAAGGAGTGACAGTGAAGACGGTTCGGACGCTCGGCCAAGTCGTCCAGGCGTGGACTTGTTAGGGGAAGAATCGAGCTATTTTGGAAAGGTGGTGGCAGAAGACAGTCCTAAAAAACAGAATGACTTCTAAAAATAAAGTGTGTGCATAAGTGTCAATAAAAATTAAAGCATAGCGGAAAGTAAATGACACACAGATTTTTGTTGACGAAGTGGAAACTCAGTTAAGAGAAAAACCACTCCGGGGCAGCCAAACCCAGGAATTCCACTATTCAGAAGACATAGCTAGATACAAGATAGTAACACTCACATGTACCGATGCAGTGGTCGTACCTTGATCTCTAACGTGTAACCCAACACGAACGCTTCCCAACTAGGTTCTCCTACGTGAAGGGGTCTTTAATGGAACTCCTTACCTTAGAGTCGACTTCTAAGATAAACTTCGATTTATAGCACAGCACACTTGTAAAACGGCTTCAGAGGGATTGATGACTTCTCTGAGCTCTAATGGAATTCACTCCGAATTCTTGCAGTTCTCAATGCTCAGGGACCTCTATTTATAGGCTGGGGGCTCAAATGAGCGTCGGGCAAAAATATACCTGGGCGCCGTCCGGACAGTGGACATGGGTCCGGAAGGACAACTGTGCGACAAGATTTTTTGAAAATTTCGCAGGGAAATCTTTCCTGTTTAAGAGCCTCGTCTGGACGGGATGGCACATCGTCCGGACGGTCGCACGTCTGCTGCAAGTAATTTCCTTATAAGGCTTTCGAGCGTCCGGACGGCTATTCTTCAACACGCAATTTCCATATCTGCAATGTGCGCGTCTGGACCATGATAGGCAGTCGTCCGGACGGTTGAAGTTGAATCGGCAATTTCCTTCTTTGATGCATGCGCGTCCGGACCACAGCTGTCAGACGTCCGAACGGTAATATTTGAATTACGATTCTTTCCTTAAGGAGACGTGCGTCCGGACGGGATACCACATCGTCCGGACGGTTGATTGATCTTCCCTTTCTTGGAACTTGGAAAGAAATCAGAAACTGATCGAGTACTGGGAGGCATCCGGACGTGCTGCTGAAACGTCCGGACGGATGCAAGCTGGCAGAACGGGATGAACACTTCGTCCGGACAGATGATGCTGATCTGTCTTGGAGATTCGGACAGTAGACACGTCGTTTGGACGGAATAGTGGACAGATGGGCGTTCGAACGGGATGGCTCGATCGTCCGGACGGCTGACAAGGAACTTGAATTCTTTAGACTTGCAGACTCTGAATAGAGGAATCCCTATTTACAGCATCTTTACACTTAAGTGATTTTGTCCAAACACAGAATGAGGCCAAAATACTAACAAACTCCCCATTTGGCCATTCTGGGACAAAAATCACTTGACCGGTTTGGAAATATATTCCCGGTCCAAAATAAAAACTACTCCCCATTTTTGTCACAAAGGGACAAAGGGTAAAACAGAGTAATAAAAACTAACTGTCATAAAAATTACTCCCCCTAACGGTCTCAGAAGGACCCGGGAAACAGAGTAATATATATTCAAAAGTTTTAACAAAGCAAAAAATTGTCTCAAAATAACAAAAGACAATAAAAAGTCAACAAACACAAGAAGGAATCAAACATCCTCAGGCATGGGTAAAATCCCATTTGCATCATCCTCATCATCACTGCCGCTAGGATGATGATACTTCAGGCACTCTTGAAGGTCCAGCTGGTTCTGCTCCACGCACATGTCGATGGAGTGCACAGCTAGCTGCATGGATGAGATGGACTACTACATGGAACACATAGACTGTTGCATGGAGGACATAGACACCTGCATGCTGCTCATCCCTCCCTGAAGTGCAGTAAGAGCCTCCATAATCTGAGCATAATTGACCTCCGGCTCAGATGGCGGAACAGTTTGTGAGGATGAAGCCATATCTGGAAAGCCGACTGGCATAGTAGCAGGTGGGGGTACCTAATCATCAGAGTCATCTCTCCGCAGCTGCGCATTAGACTTCATCAATTTCTGCTTGCTGATGGGCTGCAGGATTTTCATCTTTGGTTCGCCATTGACATTGATGCCCGACTGAAGAATAATCTGAGTGAGGAGGCAGCCAAACGGAAGAGCAGCAGTGCCCTCATCACGGGCCTCTAACATAACCCCCAAAATGTGCTTAGACAGGCAGAAAGGCAAGCGTAGGTGGATTGCATAGACAAATTGGGCCCGTTTCAGGATCAGATCACTGCGCCGGGCAACAGGCCAGATGTTCTGCTGAATGATCTTGGCCAGCATGTGGTGGGAGGATGACAGGGCACCAATCCGGATGGCAGTAGAGCGCTCCTCACCTTGGGGAACGGCACGGAAGAATTCCCTGAGATCATCCAGGGATGGAGGAAGCACCACCTCATTGTATGGGCTGGCCGAAATCTTGAGCACTAGGACTCGGATGATGTGACTGATGACCTGAGGATCAACAATGATGAGATGTCCTGCAACAGAGGACTGAAGCACCACTCCATGATCATCATTATGCACCACCTCTAGGTTGGCGGAGAAGAGCTTGACCAATTTGGTGTACACCACACAAGCACAGCTGTGGAGATATCGCCAGTTGTACGTCTGGATGATGTCAAGTATGTTGTCCAGCGGTGGCACCCTGATATCAGCCTGAAGGACGTTCCGCTCAGCAATGACAGTGCTGTCCATTATCTTGGCCTGAATTGCAGCCCTATCTTCCACAAGCCTCTGACAAACCCTGCAGGGTGGACTGCCGGCAGACATGATAAAGCAAAAGATCCAACAAGAATTTTGCCAAAACAAATATTCCAAAAATATTCTTGTTAGTATAACAAAAATTTGGCAGAATAACAGCAGTAAAAGGACATGTGAAAAAAAACAAAATCACAACTAAGTCCAAGGAATTTCAATATATGCATCTCATATTCCAAAAGAAATAACATTCTAACAGTTTAAGAAAAATTGAAGAGAAAAAGACTAGAAAAGTACCTGAAATATGAGAGGAATATGCAAAATGCCAAAAAACTTAAGGACAAATAACTCACAAGCAACCAAAAGTTGAGATTTTGTGGGGTATGAAGAGAATGCGGCGAGCAGGGGTATTTGTAGCCTATGTGGGGTCACCATCCGGACGGTGCATTTACGTTGTTCGGACGCACGCTGCATTGGGAACATGTGGATAGGTCGCGCGTGTCTGGACGGTGTGACTCACCGTCCGCCCGGTGGTTGCCGCATGCGTCCGGACTCAATTAGGTCCTGTTCGGACGATTGGGCTCCATACCCGTCCGGACTCCAAGAGAGTGCTGTCCGGACCATGAATCCGTCCGGGCGCTCTACACTGAAACACCAGCAAAACTGAGAAAAATTTACAGAGATCAAATTTCCTTAGGTCAGTGTTAGAACACGCATGTATAATCAACTGATAACATAATCAGAGAGCATCTCAAAAACTAAACAGAGATATAAATGAGAGTTGAGATTTCAATTAGCACAAAATAATTTTCATGATCATAGAAAATTCAAATAGGCAACTTAACTCATGCAATGCGTGTGTGTGTGTGAAGACTGAAACCACAAGGTTTGAAAAAAATCATGACAAGAGCAACCGGATTTCCTAAAGAAGAGAGAGAATCCGTGACAGATTAGCCAAAAGTCAAACCTTACTTTTACTAGGGCCTAGTCATCCTCATTTGATACACTTCCCTTGAGATACAGAACCAAATTATTGTACTTGTACCATGAAGGACAAAATAAATTTTTACTTGCTCATAGAGGGCAAGTTATATTGCAAATTCAGTACAGAAGCAGTGAATAGACAATTTTAAAGCACAAAATTCATACGAATAACTGCTCAATTCTTATGGTGCTGCAAGCTAGAGGAAATGCCAGAATTTTTAGAAGCTAGGGTCAACTAGCCTGTGGTCAATTTGACCATCTTATCACAAACCTCTTCTCCTATTTAGAAATTCTAGAAGCAAATAGTCAGAGAAGGAAAGATGTACCTTTAGGGAGTCTCGGATAGTGCACTTTTTCATCGCATGAGGAAAGAACCTATCCTACTTTTGCATAAACATGAAAATCACTTAGCCAAAATAGTCTTAAAACTCTCAAATACATCTAAGCAAAGTATTGATGCTCACAGAATTGAGATATCAGGTTAAGATACATACAATATCTAATGAGCCAAGAGAAGGATTAATCCTGAAAATTCTCCCAAATATATATATTTTTTTTGTTGAAAACAAATAAACAGAAAAACAACAAAGACATGCTTATGGAAAAGGAAATGACATCTAATCCCAGCATGTAAGGTAAAGCCAAACCTATCCTCATGGAGAGAGGTTTAGAAATACCAAGATAGAAAAGCAGCCGCCCGACGTGCTTTTAACTGTCATCCCCAAAGATATATCTGGAAAAGCTTCTCAAGATAACAAGAGAAAATATGGGGATAAAATAAACAGTTCCTCAAACAGAATGCAAGGCATGAATAAGATATGATAAGATAGACAATGCAATGCAAACATACCTGACATGCACTAGGATTTAGGAACCAAAATCCTAGGCATGGGAGACCTCACCTACTAGGTGAGTCCACTCCCCCTGAAGGGGTGAATTGTCTCATCCTTCCTTACCCATTCCTTCTTTACCTGTGAGGCAGGGGTGTGAGCCATGTCCCAATTGATCAGTCTGACTAGGACATTCTTCATCATGTTGACAAGCCCTTCATTGGTCTGATTCTTCTTGGGCTTGTAAGGCTTCACTTTGAAGCATTCGGCTTTGATGTGGCCATACTTACCACAGTGATTGCATGAGGGAGAATCCCTTTGAGGATAATGCCGTTGTTGCCGAAAAACATGATGAGGCTTACCTGTCTTTTGCTCTGTTTTCCTGATCCAAGGTTGCTGATGTCGGATTTGAGGACAGTGTGGCCTGATGTGTCCAGAGACACCACAATGATAGCAGGTAGGCTGACTTCGTTTGCTGAAATGCTTCTTGAAGGGCTCTGCAAATTTAAGATTAGCATTTTCACAAGCAATAAAGTCTTTACCTCTTTTAGATATATGCCTCCTATGGGGCGGGACATATTTATCTGAAGAGGTTTTCTCAATAACCCCCTGTTTGGAATCCTCCTGCTTCTTCCAAGGTCTGTGGGATTTTAACAGATAACACTTTGGTCTGATATGACCAACCTTCCCACAATGATGACACATAGGAACAAACTTAATATCAACATGATCTAATTCAAAGTCAGAAAAATGTGAAGTAGAAGCACTCAAATCATCAACAATTAAACTAGGCTTGTTCGAAATATCTGAATGAATATACAACATGCTTTTCAAATTATCACTTGAGAATTTTTCCAAGAGATTTTCAGATCTCAAAGAGTCAATCAAAGCAAGTGATTCAAACAATTGCATAATTAATGACTCTTTTTCTTGCTTCACCTTTCTAAGCTCTTTATGTGAAATTTTAGAATGTTGAGCATTCTTCAAATTATTAAAAACCTTGAAGAGCTTAATATCAGAATCCTCATTAGATAACTGAGAAGAATTCATGATAAAAGGTGTAATAAAAAACATAGAAGTCACAAAGAGATGAGGATCACACTCAGGAAATAAATCCAAAACAGAGTGTACCCGCTCTAATACCAACTGAAAAACGGAATTGACTTCTAAAAATAAAGTGTGTGCATAAGTGTCAATAAAAATTAAAGCACAGCGGAAAGTAAATGACACATAGATTTTTGTTGACGAAGTGGAAACTCAGTTAAGAGAAAAACCACTCCGGGGCAGCCAAACCCAGGAATTCCACTATTCAGAAGACATAGCTAGATACAAGATAGTAACACTCACATGTACTGATGCAGTGGTCGTACCTTGATCTCTGACGTGTAACCCAACACGAACGCTTCCCAACCAGGTTCTCCTATCTGAATGGGTTTTCAATGGAACTCCTTACCTTAGAGTCGACCTCTAAGATAGACTTCGATTTATAGCACAACACACTTGTAAAACGGCTTCAGAGGGATTGATGACTTCTCTGAGCTCTAATGGAATTCACACCGAATTCTCACAGTTCTCAATGCCCAGGGACCTCTATTTATAGGCTGGGGGCTCAAATGAGCGTCAGGCAAAAATATACCTGGATGCCGTCCGGAAGGTGGACATGGGCTGTCCGGACGGACAACTGTGCGACAAGATTTTTCAAAAATTTCGCAGGGAAATCTTTCCTGTTTAAGAGCCTCGTTCGGACGGGATGGCACATCGTTCAGACGGTCGCACATCCGCTGCAAGTAATTTCCTTATATGGCTTTCGAGCGTCTGGACCAAGGGGGATGAGCGTCCGGACGGCTATTCTTCAACACACAATTTCCAGATCTGCAATGCGAGCTTCCGGACCATGATAGGCAGTCGTCCGGACGGTTGAAGTCGAATCGACAATTTCCTTCTTTGATGCACCCACGTCTGGACCACAGCTGTCAGACGTCCGGACAGTCATATTTGAATTGCGATTCTTGCCTTAAGGAGACGCGCGTCCATACGGTTGATTGATCTTCCCTTTCTTGGAACTTGGAAAGAAATCAGAAACTGATCGAGTACTGGGAGGCGTCCGGACGTGCTGCTGAAACGTTCGGTCGGATGCAAACTGGCACAGAATTTTCTCGATACAGTATGGGGTCTGGACGGGATGAACACTTCATCCGGACAGATGATGCTGATCTGTCTTGGAGATCCGGACGGTAGACACGTCGTCCGGACGGAATAGTGGACAGATGGGCATCCGGACGGGATGGCTAGATCGTCCGGACGGCTGACAGGAAACTTGAATTCTTTAGAGTTGCAGACTCTGAATAGAGGAATCTCTGTTTACAACATCTTTACACTTAAGTGATTTTGTCCAAACACAGAATGAGGCCAAAATACTAACACGTCCGGACAAGGCTAACTTCCGTCGGGACGCCAACTTGTCAAAGTCCGAATTTAAGTTGAAATAGTATTTGTAAAGCCTATATAAAGAGGGCTCTAGGCTTGTTATTTGTAAGAATTCAATATAGAATTCCATAGTGCTTAGAGAGGGTGTTTAGGGAGAATTGAAGATTCGCTAGCTCTCTAGCCGTTGCCGGTGTGTGCTATCATTCTTCATGTGAAGTCTATCTTAGGAGTTGGCCCTAAGGTAAAGGAATTCATCAAAGACCCCTTCAAGTAGGAGACTTGGTTGGGAAGCTTTCATGATGGGTTTCGTGTTATAGTTAAAGGTATGATTACTGCAATAGGTTTTGTGAGTACGAGTGCTTTGTAACTTGCTTTGTCTTTGGATAGTGAATGTCTTGGGTTTGCCTGCCCCGGAGTAGTTTTTCTCTTCACAGAGTTTTCACTTCGTCAACAAATATCTTGTCTCTTTTATTTTCCGCATTTAAGATATTTTGTTGCAGATGAACACACACTTGGTTGTTTAGAAGTCATATTTTATTTTCATGAGTTAAGTTATTTGTTTAAAAATTCTTTATACAAGGAAATTTCTACTAATTGAACTCTTAACTCTCAATTATATCATTGCAATGCTATTTGATTGCTGTATCAGCTGATTATACATGTGTGTTCTGAAGCTAAAGTTAGGAAAAATAAATTTTCTGCTAATTTTTCCTTTAGTTTTTGTTTTTCAATGTGAAACGTCCTAATGATAGTCTCCTTCTTCTGGATGGGTGCGGTTCAATTGACCGGACGGTCAAGTGAAACATCCGGACGCACGCAGTTTTGCTGAAGATGACATGGCAGCCCGCGTCCGGACGGGATAAATGATGTATCCGAACGATTACCCTGTAGGTTTTAAAATTTCATCTCTTTCTCTAGCCGTCGCATCCCTCACCTTTTTTTCTCTCTCGATTTTTCTTCTATTTTTGTGATTTTGGTGAGTTTTCTCGTGGGTTCTCGCAATATCTCAGCATCTTTTGTCCTTTTCTGTCATTTACCTCTTTTTCAAGTATTTTGGTCAATCCCTTATCTTCTTTTCAGTTCTTTTAATTGTTAAGGTATTTTTGTGGAATATTCTTGAGATAAAGCCTGCTTATATTTTTTAATATCTGCTGCTGAGTTGGGATTATTTGTTATGGCATTTATTTGGATTGTGTTGGATTATTGCTTAATTGTAATTTCTGGAAAAATCCATTTTACTGCTGCTATAATGCCAAATTTTTTTGGACTAACAGGAACTAATTTCATTGGTGTTATTTTTTTTTTTTGGCAAAATGGTTGAATACTTTCTTGCAGAATCATGTCTGCAGATAGTTCTCAGCGCAGGGTCCGATAGAGGAAGCTATAAATGCCACTTTAGCAAAATTGGAGAACAGGAAGGCTATTCCAGAGAGGAATGTACTCAGAGCGGACGTCAGTGTGGCTCCCTTAGATTTCATTGCTGAGATCATTAGGGGCAATTATTAGGGATATCTGTATAACTGTGCTTGCATAGTTTATCCCAGGCTAGTGAGAGAGTTCTATGGATATCTGGAGATGGTTTAGGATGAGGACCTTGGGATCATCCTTCAGACGAAAGTTCAAGGGCACGTCATTCAGATTAATCCTCAGGTTATCAGTGATATCATTGATGTTCCTATACTGCCTATTCCTGCCAGTCCCTTCACGGAGGTTGTGGAACCTCCCACCTTAGAGGAGCTCAGGGACTTCTTTCATGCTCATCCACAGGGTTACGAGTGAGCTCATGCTTAGATCAAGATAGGTGTTTTTTCTCCCCCCCACCGCGTACTCGCAAAAATTGTCTTGCACAATTTCTGGCCTACTATTCGCAGAAGTGAGCTTATTTTGAAAGGGGCTCAGTTCCTTTATGCCTTGGCTATAAGGTTGCCTTTTTGCTTGTACAAGCACATCCTCTCTATTATGCTCGAGTCCAGAGATGAGCACACGACTGGTCTTCCTTTTGTGTGCTTGATCACAAAGCTCATTGTTCAGTCTGGGATAGATGTCTCTGCCGAGCCGGTGATGCGGATTTAGGACCCTCTTGCCAGTCAGACTCTCATGAAGTCTAACGCCCAATTGTAGTTTGAAGGTCATGATGAAGCACCTCAGCCTCCTCCAGTCCAAGTTGAGATACCTACACGAGCCTCATCATCTTAGAATGCTCCTCCTCCTCAGTATGATGCAAGTTACGCTCAGCTATTGGCGGCTATGAATGCGATGCAGGGAGATATCAACTCCATTCAGTGGGAGGTCCACTCGAGTTGAGCAGTGCTAGCTTGATATCCAGGAGTGCCTCAAGCATCATCATTCTGATGATGATTGATTTCTTGTTTTGTTTTGTTGATTTTACTTTTTGAGACAATTATTTTTTGGATAATTTGTAATACTCCTAAACTCTTGGATTATTTTTACTCTGTTTACCCTTGTCCTACTGAAACATTGAGGGGGAGTACTTTTATTGTGGTTTTTCTCATACTCTATTTTACCCTTTGTCCTTTTGAGACAAAAAATGAGGAGTATTTTTTTGATTTAGACTAGAATTGTCTTTTTAACCTGTCAAGTGATTTTTGTCCCAGATTGGCCAAATGGGGAGTTTGTTAGTTTGTGATTGGTTACATTCTATTAGACAAAATCACTTCTATGTAATGTTGTTTTTTAATCAAGGATACTATTATATTCAAAGTCTACACTTTGGTTAAGTACTTCAAGAAGACTCTGTGCAGATCTCAAAAAAGTGAAGATCAAATCCCTTGCATCCGTCCAGACGACGTGGTATTCCCTCTGGATGCTCGATAGTCAAGCAACATCCGTCCAAACGACAAGTAAAATGATTTCCTTTCCAAACACAGACAGTTACAACTGTCCGGACGACGTGGTTATTCCGTCCAGACGTTATCCTTGATAAGGCAAGTCGTGTAGAAGACGCTCAACCGTCCGGACGTCAGTCTACACTGTCCGGTCACTCAGTCCTTATTATAGAAATTGTGTGTAGTAGAAGTGCAATAGTCCGGACGTGGCTCTATTCAGGAAAGAATTTCAACGAATTTGGAGAGC
The DNA here is from genome assembly GCA_028654335.1 of Alnus rubra. Taxonomy (NCBI): domain Eukaryota; kingdom Viridiplantae; phylum Streptophyta; class Magnoliopsida; order Fagales; family Betulaceae; genus Alnus; species Alnus rubra. Next base: position 2,084,536 of record JAJPGS010002014.1, read on the forward strand.
CGGTTGCACAGTTATCTATCCGATCGCCCACAGCTACCGTCCAAACGCCGCCTAGAGAAAATCAATTTAGACTCAATTTAGGTCTTTTGTAGCCTATAAATAGAGGCCTCTAGGCATGTAATTTGTAAGGATTCAATATTGAATTCCATAGTGCTTAGAGAGTATAATTTATGAGTTATTGTGCTGATCAATTTACTCTCAAGCCGTTGCCGAAGTGCTATTGCTATGTTCGTGTGAAGTCTATCTTAGGGAGGAGCCCTAAGGTAAAGGATTCCATTGAAGACCCCTTTAAGTAGGTGACTTGGTTGGGAGGCATTCATATTGGGTTACACATCAAAGTTTAAGGTACGACCATTGCATAAGGGTATGTGAGTGCTACTGCTTTGTAACTAGCTTTGTCTTCTGAATAGTGGATATCCTGGGTTTGGCTGTCCCATAGTGGTTTTTATCTTAATTGAGTTTCCACTTCGTTAACAAAATATTTATGTCTTTTAAATTATGCTTTTACAATATTTTGTTACACTTTACACACACGCATGTTAAATTAGAAGTCACTTTATTTTTCAGTATTTTTAACTGGTCCAGTGATTTTTGTCCCATAATGGCCAAATGAGGAGTTTGTTAGTTTGTGATTGGCTGCATTCTGTTTGACAAAATCACTTGTATGTAATGTTGTTACATATTCTAGGATACCATTTATTTCAGAGTCTTCATTTTATAAATGTGCTTCTCAAAGTTCAAAGAAGATTCTGTACAGTTTCCAAGTCAGAAGAAATCGGATCTCAAGCTTCCGTCCTGACAGCCAGTCAAGCATTAGGACGCTAATCAGTGTCTACTGTTCAAGCTTGCATCTGTTTGAAAGTCTAATCAACACGTCCGGATGCTCTTCAAAGTTCCACAAGAATCCAGCATTCAAGTGCATCTGTCCGGATGACGTGGCAATACCATCTAGACGCCATTCAATGTTCGACAAGTAAAAGGATTTTCTTTGTAGACACAGATATAGGAAGATAGCTGCAACCGTCCGGACGACAAGTCTACACCGTCAAGACGCTATCCTTGATAAGGCAAGACGTGGAGAAGAATTGCAACCATCCGGACGTCAGGGCAACACCTTCCGGACGCCAGTCCTTATTATGGAAATTATGTACAGCTGAAGTGCAATCGTCTAGACCTAGGGCAACACCTTCAGAATACGGCCTTATTCAAGAAAGAAAATTAATGCTTTTTGGAAAGCCGGTTGGACAGCTAATCGTCCGAACAGCCTCAGCTTGCGTCTGGACGCCGCCCAGAGAAAATCGTATTAGATTCTGAAAAATAAAGAGACTTCTAATTTAATCATGTGTGTGCAACGTGTAACAAAATATCAAAATGTTGAATATAAATGAGACAGATATTTTGTTAACAAAGTGGAAACCTAATTAAGAGAAAAATCACTCCTAGGTAACCAAACCCAGGAAATCTATTATTCAGAAGACAAAGCTAGTTACAAAAAAGTAGCACTCACATACCCCTGATGCAGTTGTCAAACCTTGAACTCTGACGTGTAACCAAACGCGAATGCCTCCCAACCAAGTCACCTAGTTGAAGGGGTCTTCAATGGAATCCATTACCTTAGGGCTCCTCCCTAAGATAGACTTCAACACGAGCACAGCAACAACACTTCTGCAACTGCTTTAAGAGTAAACCCTGATGAGCACAATAACTCCTAAATTATACTCTCTAAGCTCTAAGGAATTCAAATTACATGCCTAGAGGCCTCTATTTATAGGCTACAGAAGACCTAAATCGAGTTTGGATCAATTTTCTCTAGGTGCCATCCCGACGGTAGCTGAGAGAGTCCGGACGACCAACTATGCAACCGGCTTTCCAAAATCACTGATATTCTTTCCTGAATAGGGCTACATCTGGACGGTTGCACTTTTGCTGCACGCAATTTCTATAATAAGAACTGGCGTCTAGACGGTGCTGCCCTGACGTCCGGACAGTTGCTAATCTGCTCCACATCTTGCCTTATCAAAGATAGCGTCCGGACGGTGTAGACCTGTCGTCCAGACATTTGCAGCTGTCTTCCCATATCTGTGTCTAAAAAGGAAATCCTTTTACTTGTCGAACACTGAATGTCGTTTGGACATGTTGCTGAGACGTCCGAACAGATGGAAACTTGAATAGTTCGAAGCTTCTAGACACTGATGGGAGTCGAGACGGAATAACCATGTCATCCAGACGGATGTTGCTTGACTGATGAGTGTTCAGACGGTTGACAAGGACGTCCTGACGGATGTAAGGGATTCAACTTCTCTGTCTTGAAATCCGCATAGAATCTTCTTGAAGCACATAACAACATGTAGATTATGAATAAAAACAACATCCCCGATTAAAAAGCAACATTACATAGAAGTGATTTTGTCCAACAGAATGCAACCAATCACAAACTAACAAACTCTCCCTTTGGCCATTCTAGGACAAAAATCACTTGACCGGTTTAAAAATACAATCCCGATCCAAATAAAAAAAAAAATACTCCATCTTTTTGTCTCAGAAAGACAAAGGGTAAAATAGAGTATAAGAAAAACCAGCAAATAAAATTACTCCCCTTTAATGTCTTAACAAGACAAGGCTAAACAGAGTAAATTAATCCAAAGTTAAAAAATGCTACAATAATCCAAAATAGAATAATAAAAAAAATGTCTCAAAATAAGTCAAACAAAACACCAAAAAAAAAAATCAATTCTCCTCAGCAAGGGTAGGATGATCCTCATCATCATGAGCCGGATGATGGTGCTGGAGACACTCCTGGATATCCAGCTAGCACTGCTCCACACGGAGGTTAATAGAGTGAACCACCCGCTGCATCGAACTCATACCTCCATGAAGTGACTCTAAAGAGGCTAGAATCTAAACCAAAACTGCATCAGACTGGGGAGGCGGAGGAGTAGTCTGTGAAGATGATGCTATAGTAGGCATCTCAACATGAATAGGAGGAGGCTGAGGAGCTTCATTTTAGCCTTCATGCCTTAGCTGGGCATTGGATTTCATTAGGGTTTGATTGCCGAGGGGGTCCTGTATCTTTATCTTAGGCTCTCCAGAGATGTCTATACCAGACTGAATGATAATCTGTGTGATCAAGCAACCGAAAAAAAGTCCTATAGTGTTCTCATCTCGGGCCTTCAGCATAATATTGAGGATATGCTTGTACAGGAAAAAGGGCAACCTCATGATGATGGCATATAAGATTTGAGCCCTCTTCGCTGAATCAGATCACTCCTACGAATAGTAGGCCAGAGATTATGTTGTATAATCCTCGAGAGCAGGTGGTGCGGGAGAGAAAAGGCACTAACTCTAATATTTGTAGCTCCCTCCTCGCCCTATGGAACAGCCTAAAAGAACTCCCTAAGATCCTCCAAAGTGGGAGCCTCCACAACCTCATTAAATGGGCTGACAAAAATATGAAGTACAGGTACACCAATAATCCTGCTGAATCACATGCCCCTCTACAGTAGACTGACGGAAAATGCCATTGTCCTCATCCTGCACAACCTCTAGATGTGTATAGAAGTCTCTGACCAGCCTAGTGAGCATGATGCAGGCACTATTATAGAAGCAGCCCCAGTTATATGTCTCAATGATGTCATTGATAACATCAAGGTGAGCTACCAAAACATCAGTCCTGACTATATTCCTCTTTGGAATAACTAGCCTGTTCGCTATTCTGGCTTTGGAAGTGCAATGCCTTCCTCTGTCCTTTGGCGAACTCCGCGCTATGAATTGTCGGCAGACATGATTCTGCAAAAGTAAATTCAACCATTTTGCCAAAAAAAAAAAAAAAAACACCAATGAAGTTAGTTCCTGTTAGTCTGAATTTTTTTTTGGCATTATAACGGCAGTAAAATGGACTTCCCAAAATAAATATGAAAAACTGAAATGACTTCTAATATAAAGAAAGTGTGTGTATGCACTAAGTGTTAAAATAATAACAATGTGAAAAATAAATAACACAAGATTTTTGTTAACGAAGTGGAAAACTCAATAAGAGAAAAACCACTCCGGGGCAGCCAAACCCAGGATATCCACTATTCAAAAGACAAGACTAGATACAAAGTAGTAGCACTCACATACTCCTGATGTAGTGGTCGTACCTTGCTCTCTAATGTGTAACCCAACATGAACGCCTCCCAACTAGGTCTCCTACCTGAAGGGGTCTTTAATGGAATCCTTTACTTTAGTGCCAACCCCTAAGATAGACTTCAGATTAAGCGCAGTAACAGCACACACAACAACGACTTCGGAGAGATCAACTCAGCTCAATAATCTCACAAGATAGCTCTTTAAGCACTAATGGAATTCAATACCAAATTTTTGCTGTTCTCAAGCCTAGGGACCTCTATTTATAGGCTGACGGTTCAAATGAGTGTCTGGCTTGATAAAAACTGGGCGCCGTCTGGACGGTAGTCATGGCTGTCTAGAAGGACAACTATGCGATCAATTGTTTGAGAATTTCACTGAAATTCTATCCTGAAATGAGCCGCGTCCGGAAGGTGGTGCCTTGTCGTTCGGACGATCGCACGTCTGATGCACGCAATTTCCATATTTGATGCTCGCGCGTCCGGACCATGATGACTGGCATCCTGACGTCTGGATTTGAACTGTGATACTTGCCTTATGGATGAGCGCGCCCGAAAGGGTGGCAGCAATCTTCCGATATCTGTGTTTTGGAAAGAAATCTTGAAGCTTTGGTCAAACACTAAGTGTCATCCAGACGGGCTGCTGAATCGTTCGGACGGATGCAAGCTGGAGCAGTTTGAATCTTCTCGACATAGAGGAAGGTCTGGACGGGAATCCACGTCGTCCGGACAGATGATGCTTTAGTCTAATGGGCATCCAGATGGTATGACACGTCGTCCAGACGGCTGGTGCTTTGGACAGGGACAGCTGGGCGCCTGGACAGTATGACACGTCATCCAGACGGCTAGTAGGGAACTGAATTTTCTGACTTGCAAACTGTGCAGAATCTTCTGGAAAACTTCTGAATAGCGGAATCCCTGTTAAAAAGCATATTCTCAAAGAAGTGATTTTGTCCAACAGAATGTGGCCAATTACAAACTAACAAACTCTCATTTGGCCATTCTGGGACAAAAATCACTTGACTGGTTAAAAATACAATCCCGGTCCAAAAATAAAAATTACTCCTCATTTTTGTCACAAAGGGACAAAGGGTAAAACAGAGTAATAAAAACCAAACACACCAAAAATTACTCCCCTATAGGTCTCAGAAGGACTAAGGTAAACAGAGTAATATTATCGAGGAGTTTAACAAGAGTATCAAAATATAAAACAAATGTCTCAAATAAGTAAAGCAATAAGAAAAAAAAAAACTCAAGTGGCCTCAGCCATCGGCGCATCATCCTCATCGTCACTGCTGGAAGGATGATGGAACTTGATGCACTCCCGGAGGTCCAGTTGGTTCTGCTCTACCCGGAGGTTAATGGAGTGAACCTCCTGCTGCATGGTAGAGATAGACTGTTGCATGGATGTCATCGAGAGCTACATGGAGCTCATGCCCCCTCTGAATCGCGGCCAATGCCTCCATGATCTAAGAATAGCTAACTTTCGGCTGGGATGGCGGGACAGTCTGAGAAGAGGAAGCCAAACTCGGTATGTCAACAGGAATAGGAGGAGGCGGGGGCACACCATCATCATCTGGATCATCTCTCCACAACTGAGCATTTGACTTCATCAGCGTCTGTTTGCTGAGTGGATCCGGGATCTTCATCTTTGGCTCGCCAGCAATAGTGATGCCTGACTGTAGTATAATCTGTGTGACCAGACAGCTGAATGAAAGACTGGTATTGCTCTCATCACGGGCCTCCAGAATAACGCCCAAAATATGCTTGCACAAGCAAAAAGGCAAGCGTAGATGGATAGCATAGACGAACTAGGCCCTCTTCAGAATCAGGTCACTGCGTTTGACAACAGGCTATATGTTGTGCTGAACAATCTTGGCCAGCATGCGGTGAGGGGCGGATAAGGCACTGATCTTGATGGTGATGGTGTGCTCCTCTCCCTGTGGAAATGCGTGGAAAATTTCTCAGAGATCATCCATAGATGGAGGAAGTACCACCTCATTGTAAAGGCTCACAGACAACTGGAGAACAGGGACTCCTATGAATTGACTGATGATCTGGGGATCAACAGTGATAATATGCCCTCCAACAATAGACTGAAGCACCAACCCGCGGTCATCATCCTGAACCACTTCGAGGCTGGCATAAAATAGTCAGACCAGCCTGGTGTATACAACACAAGCACAAGTGTGCAGATATCCCCAATGATAAGTCTGGATAGTGTCATGGATACTATCCAGAGGAGCCACCATAATGTCGGAACGGACCACATTGCTCATGGCAATGACTAGGCGGTCCATGATCTTAGCTCTAAGGGCTGCTCTATCTCCCTCTGTCCTATGACGTACCATACGCTGTGGACTGCCTGCAGACATGATTCTGCAAAAGAAACCAACAAGATTTGCCAAAAATAATCCAAAAAGGAATAATCTTGTTAACACACATAGAAAATCAGGCAATAAAACAGCAGTAAAAGGGACTTTTAAAACAGGCAGAACGTACAATCCCCAAAAATACCAAACCAAAGAATCCCAACACAGTAGATATCACAACTATGCATGTTATAATCTCAACAACATTCCCAAAATAATCAAAATTCTAACAGTTTAAAATAAACTGAAAAAGAAGTCGACTAGAAAAATACCTGGAATGAGAGATTAATGCACAAAAAGACAAGAAAGGGCGAAATGATGCAAAAACTCGTGAGAAATCACTCACTAGAGGCCAAAAGAGAGATTTTGTGTGGGGTAGCTTTTGAAATGCGGCGACCTGTTTTTATAGAGGTTGTGGGGTCCCCGTCCGGACGGCTCATTAACATCATCCGGACGCGTGCTGCCTCGGAAACATGCGGACAAGTCGAGCGCTTCTGGACGTCTAACCCTACCATCCGGACGTCGGAGCCGCACGCGTCCGGACGAACAGGAGAACCATCCGGCCATCTGAGCTACACCCGTCTGGACGCAAAGAGAGGCCGTCCGGACGCTTCACACTGAAAATGCAGAAAATTGAGGAAATATTTGCAGAAATTAATTTTCCTAAAGTTAGCTACAGAACACACATGTATAATCAACTGATAACACAATCAAATAGCATCTCAAAACTAAGCAGAGATACAAGAGAGAGTTTAGATTTCAATCAGCAGAAAGATTTTCCTATAGACAGAAAGTTTAAATAGACAACTCAACTCATGCAATGTGTGTGTGTGTGAAGACTTTTCCCATAAGGTATGATTTTCAATGAAATGACAAAATGCAACCAAATTTTCTAAACAAGAGAGAAAATCAGTGAAAGATTAGTCAAAAGTCAAACCTTATAACTTATTAAGGCCTAGCCACCCTCATCTGATACACTCCCCCTAAGATGCAGCACCCAATTGTTTTACTAGTACCATGAAGAACAAGGTAAAATTTTACTTGCATTGTGAAGGGACAAGGCTTATTTCAGTACAGAAGCAGTGAGAGTAAGCATATAGCACAGAAAATTGAAGAATTACTGCTTGATTCTTTTGATGCTGCAACCTAGAGAGAGTGCCAGAATTTTTTGGTTCTAGGTTCAACTAGCATTTGGTCAATTTGGCCATCTTATCACAAACCTCTTCTCTTATCCATAATTTCTAGAAACAAAAAGTCAGAGAAGGAAGGATGTATGATGTGCAAATTTATTTAACTCGCAAGCGCACGAGTCATATGTAGCATAGTGCATGCGCAAGTACGAGAATCAATTTCTATTTAAATTAATTATGTTTTAACCTAGAACCAAATATTCGAGAGTTTTTGTCAAGCAAAAATAAAAATGAATAAGAACAATTGATAAAAGCACTAAGGTTTCAGAATCCACCTCGCCAAATCAAAAACACATTCTTGTATTCCATTCACACACCCAATAAACAAATAAGTTGTATTTTCTGTTCAAAGTTCCATAAAAAAAATGCATGTTAAATAATTCAATGAATCCAACTCTATGACCAATCACAACGAATATCCAATTAAAATTAAATCATCCAATGTATCCTTTCAATGAAAAAATCACAATGGATATCCTTTTTTAATCTAATCATTCGATGTATCCGTTTGGTTGAAACACATCAAATATCCAACTATAAATAAATTAACATTCAATTAAAAGACGTAAATCAAATAATTGAATTTGGACTTTGAACAATATAGTGAGAAAGAATGCGGGATTGTATAAATAAAATAACAAGAATGTGTCTGTATCAATGACGAGGTTTCATCTTCAACGTTAGTTGAAGATTTAACCTCTCATAGCTAAAGAAAAAAGGTAACAAATATAGAAAACATAAAAGAAAAGAATAGAATAAAGAGAAAAAGAAAAGAAGAAACAAAATAACTTTAAATAAATTTAAAGTGATAAACTAGTATGATAAGAAAAAAGAAAAAAACAAAAAAAATGAATTAAATCCTGAAGCTTTGGTCGAACACTGAGTGTTGTCCGAAAGGGCTGCTGAATCGTTCGGACGGATGCAAGCTGGAGCAGTTCGAAGCTTCTCAACACAGAGGAAGGTCCGGACGGGAATCCACGTTGTCCGGACGGATGATGCTTTAGTCTGATGGGCATCCGGACGGTATGACACGTCGTCCAGACGGCTGGTGCTTTGGACAGCTGGGCGTCCGGATGGAATGACATGTCGTCCGGACGGCTGGCAGGGAAACAAATTTTTTGAATTGTAAACTTTGCAGAATCTTCTGGAAACACTTCTGAATAGCGGAATCCCTATTAAAAAGCATCTTTACAAAGAAGTGATTTTGTCCAACAGAATGTGGCCAATTACAAACTAACAAAATAGATATGCAATAATATCCCAACACAGTCCAAATAGATGATATAAAAAATATTCCAATCACAACAGTAGAGAAAATACTCAAGAATATCCAACATTTATCTCAAAACATATTCCAAAATATTAAAAAGATTAACAGTTAAATAAAATTGAAAATAATGCAAAATACGAAGCAAAATACCTGGAGAGGAGATAAAAGGCACAAGAGGACAAAATAAGCCGAGAACTTGTGAGAAATCACGAGAAAAGCGCACCAAAAGTACCAAAAAAATCGAGAAAAACCGAGAGAAAAGAGTAAGGAGATGCGGCGGCTAGAGAAGAATGCGATTCTTAAACATGTAAGGTAACTGTCTGGATGCATCACTAACCTGTCCGGACGCGGGATGCCACATAAGCATACAACAGAACTGCGTGGGTCCAAACGCTTCGCACTGAAAAATAGAAACTGAAGGAAAATTTGCAGAAAAATTATTTTTCCTAAAGTCAGCTTCAAAACACGAATGTATAATCAACTAATATAGTAGTCATATAGCATTTAAAAAATAAGCAGAGATATAATTGACAGTTAAGAGTTCAATTAACACAAAGTTCCCTATAGATAGAATTTTTAAATAAATTACTCAACTCATGCAATACATGTGTGTGTGAAGACTTTCTCAATAAGGTATGAAGTTCATTGATATGACTTAAAGCAAATGAATTTTCTAAACAAGAGAGAAAATTAATGAAAGATAAGTCAAACGTCAAACCTTATTTTACTAGGGCCTAGCAACCCTCAATGAATTGGTCACTGACTATTTCTTTAGGACAAGTTCAAGAACAAATTTATAGCACAATAAGTAGTGGATCTTTTTATTTATCCATATTTACTGATTTTTGGAATGCTTTTTATCACTTGGTGCTACAACCTAGAGAGAATGCTAGAATTTTTAGGTTCTACGTCCAACTAACGAGTTGGTCAATTTGATCATCTTACAAAAAAAATCTCTCATTAGAATTTCCAGAACTAAAAAGTCAGAGAGAAAAAAAAAATGTACCTTAGGGGGAGCCTTGGATAGTACACAAAAATAATCGCATGAGAAAAGTAACTATCTAACATTAAGATTCACAGGAAAACTTGGCAGATATTAGGCATAAACTTTCAATCATATATAAGCATAATCAATTAATGCACAATGAACTAAGATATCAGGCAAAAACACATGCAATATCTGAAACGCCAAGAAAAGAAAAATAAAATAAAATTTATGCATCTTCTCCCCCAATTTTTTATTTTTATGAAAAACAATAAAAGCATGTTATAAAGGTGAATAGACAATCATAAACCTAGCATGTGGTAAGATCAAACTTGTCTTCAAAGAGAAGGGATCAAAATTACCAATACAGAAAACAGTCCCCTGACGTGCTTTTTCTGTCATCCCTAAATAGTACCTGCAAAATTTTCTCAAGAGCAACAAGAGAAATAGGGGGCAAGTAACAATGGTTCCTAAATTACAAGGCAAACAAGGATATTACATGTAGAGATTAATGCAATGCAGTCAAACTTGATGCTCTAGGATTAGGAACCAAATCCTAGGCATGTGTATCCCCACCAACTAGGTGAGTCCATTCCCCCTCAAGGGGTGACCATGCCTGCCTTCCTTGTGGTGGTTGTTGACAGGACTTCATCTGATAATTCATCCACTGTATCATACTCTGCATCCATATAGGCAGCTCCCTATAGAATTGATCATCCTCCATCTTATGCGGCTTCTTCATGAATTGCCTTGATTTTTTAGTCTTGGGTTTGTCATTCTAATTGGCAGGAACAAATCTCTATTGATATTGCTGATGCTGAGAAGCCTGACACCGTGGGGCCTAGTGCCTTGGAACCTGATGCCATGGAGCTTGATACTGGGGAGCCTGATGTCGGGCCAGAGGTCTAGTGCCAGAATTAGTTTGTCTTGGCACATCTTTCTTGACCTTTGATCTCTGAGCTTTGAGAAGAGAACATTGGGGTCGGATGTGCCCGCTTAGGCCGCAGTGATGGTATATAGGAGGTTGTCTAATGGTGGGAGGCATCTGAGTGATCGGAATATCTTCACCAATTACGTCCTTTCCTTTGTCCACAACTGTGAGTGGAGGCTCGTGGACTGTGGGCTTGACAAAAACAGTCCTAGATGTAGAAGGAATGTCAGAGGGAGGAGCTACATACCTGAGTCCGGTCTTGTCAGTTGGGCTCTTATGGATTAACAACATATGGTTGAGCTTCTCATCAGTGACCCTCTCCAATTGTAGTTGTGTCTCCAGTAGCTTCTCCTCTAGATCCTGTATCTTGAGTAGTAGTGAACTCTTCTCAGTCTGTAAACTGTTCAGCTCATGAATGTGCTACTTACGAGTCTCCCTCAACTTCTCGAACTCTACATAGAGGATTTTATAGGCCTCTTTGAGTTCTTCCCTGTCTTCATCACTATGCTCAGAGTAGTAAGAATCCTTATCTTCTTCATGTGGAGCCATATAGGCTAGAAACTGATCTTGAGCAGGAGCTTCTTCTTCTTCGGTGTTAGTATTTTGGATTCATTCTGTGTTTGGACAAAATCACTTAAGTGTAAAGATGCTATAAACAGGGATTCCTCTATTCAGAGTCTACAAGTCAGAAGAATTCGAGTTCCCTGTCGGCCGTCCGGACGATCGACCCATCCCGTCTGGACGCCCATCTGTCCACTGTTCCATCCGTCTGGACGACGTGTCATCCCGTCCGGATGCTAGACAGACCAGCATCATCCGTCCAGACGAAGTGTTCATTCCGTCTGGACCCCATACTGTATCGAGAAGTTTCTGTGCCAGCTTGTATCCGTCCGGACGTTTCAGCAGCACGTTCGGACGCCTCTCAGTACTCGATCAGTTTCTGATTTCTTTCCAAGTTCCAAGAAAGGGAAGATCAATCAACCGTCCGGACGATGTGGTATCCCGTTCGAACAAGCGTCTCCTTAAGGTAAGAATTGAAATTCAAATATAACCGTCTGGACGTTTGACAGCTGTGGTCCAAACGCGCGTACATCAAAGAAGGAAATTACCGATTCAACTTCAACCGTCCGGACGACTGCCTATCATGGTCCGGATGCGCGCATTGCAGATATGGAAATTGCGTGTTGAAGAATAGCCGTCCGGACGCTCATCCCCCATGGTTCGGACGCTCGAGAGCCTTATAAGGAAATTACTTGCAGCGGACGTGCGACCGTCCGGACGATGTGCCATCCCGTCCGGACGAGGCTCTTAAACAGGAAAGATTTTCCCGTGAAATTTTTAGAAAATCTTGTCGCACAGTTGTCCGTCCGGACGGCCCATGTCCACCGTCCGGAAGGCGTCCAGGTATATTTTTGCCTGACGCTCATTTGAGCCCCCAACCTATAAATAGAGGGCCCTGGGCATTGAGAACTACAAGAATTCGGTATTGAATTCCACAACTACTCAGAGACGTGATATTAACTCTGAAGCCTTTTTTTTTAAGTGTGCTGTTGCTGTGCTACAACTGAAGTCTATCTTAGAGGTCGGCTCTAAGGTAAGGAGTTCCATTGAAGACCCCTTCAGGTAGGAGAACCTGGTTGGGAAGCGTTCATGTTGGGTTACACGTCAGAGATCAAGATACGACAACTACATCGAGTATATGTGAGTGTTACTATCTTGTATCTAGCTATGTTTTCTAAATAGTGGAATTCCTGGGTTTGGCTGCCTTGGAGTGGTTTTTCTCTTAACTGAGTTTCCACTTCGTCAACAAAAATCCTTGTGTCATTTACTTTCCGTTGTGCTTATTTTTGTTGACATTTTGTGCACACACTTGTTGTTTATCTTTAGAAGTCAATTCCGTTTTTCAATTGGTATCAGAGCTTGGTACACTCTAAGAAGATTAATTTCTTAAGTGTTCTTTTTTTCACTTCTACTATGTCTATATTGAGTATGGATAAAATTGCTTCTATTTCACATGATATGTCTATTCATAAGACCATGTTCATTAAACCTATCATGTCTCATACTCAATCTATTTGTAAGGGTAAAGGGCATAATCAATCTATACCTACTTGTCATCACTGTGGTATTGTTGGTCATATTCGTCCAAACTGTTTCCAAATTAGGTCTTAGAAACCTTGGAAGAAAACCCTTATCCCTAGGAAAGATGAACCAGGTTTTGAAGAACAAGTTAAAGTGTTAAGTGATCAAGTGAAACTCATTAGTGAGAAGTTAGCATACCTCACCCCTAACGAGCAAAGATCTGTCTTGGTTAATAATCAAAAAGCTTCCAAACAAGTTTGGGTCAAAAAGGAAGATGATCTATGTTTAGTTTCTCATACTGCACTAAATATTCTTGATACTTGTTTGTGGTATTTGGATAGTGGTTGTTCTAAACACATGACATGTGATAAGACTTTGCTAAAAGAAGTTCATGGGCAAAGGTGGGCGAATCACCTATGGAGATGGGAGTCAATCCAGAGTCATTGGTAAAGGGATCATCGACATTCCAGGCCTCGGAACATCTCAAGAAGCTCTGTATGTAGAAGGGCTCAAAGTAAATCTCCTCAACATCAGCCAGTTTTGTGATAATGACTTGGTGGTGCAATTCTCCAAGAAGGAATGCAACATATTTGACAGCAGTGGTAGATGGCTCATGGGAGGAGAAAGAACTGCTGACAATTGTTACGGCCTTCCTGATTTGGCTGCAGATCCTCAGATTTTCTTCAACAAAGCAACCATAGATGACAGTGAGCTATGGCACCAGAGGTTAGGGCATCTCAATTTCTCCGATATGTTGAAAATTGCAGGCAAAGATGTTGTTAAAGGCCTGCCCAAAATGGAGAAGACTGGAAAAGGAATCTGTGGTCCTTGTCAACTAGGGAAATAGACTCGAGCAGCCCAAAAGAAGACCTCAGGTATTCTAACTTCCAAAAACTTGGAATTACTGCACATGGATCTCATGGGTCCCACTAGAATTGCTAGTCTAGGTGGGAAAAGATATATTCTGGTTATTGTTGATGACTTCTCTCGATATACATGGGCTATTCCTATTCGGGAAAAATCTGATGCCTTTGATACAGCTCAACATTTGTTCAAGAAGATTCAGGTTGAGTAAAATTGCAAGATTGTGAGAATCCACAGTGATCATGGAAGAGAATTTGAAAATTCCAAGTTCGAAGAATTCTGTCGCTCATATGGAATCAAGCAGGAATTTTCTTCTCCTATCACTCCTCAGCAGAATGGAGTTGTTGAAAGGAAGAACAGGGTAATTCAAGAGATGGCTCGTGTGATGATCCACTCAAAAAATCTTACTCAACACTTCTGGGGAGAAGTTGTAAACAATGCCTGTCATATCATCAACAGGGTCTACCTTAGGCCTGAAACAAACAAGGCTCCCTATGAAATCTGGAGAGGTAAGAAACCCATAGTGAAGTACTTTAAAACTTTTGGAAGTAAATGTTATATACTTCGTGATAGGGAAAATCTGGGGAAATTTAATACCAAGAGTGATGAAGGTATATTCTTGGAATATTCCACAAACAGTCATGCATACAGAGTCTTCAACAAAAGAACAGAGACTATGATGGAATCGATAAATGTAGTAGTTGATGATGAAGAAGTTCAGACATCTATCAGCAGGGAGGAAAAACAGCTTGATTCAGCTGAGCCTTCAGTTGCCCCAACTGATATCATTAATCCTTCTTCAAAGGAGTCTCCAGATGAATCTCCTTCTTCTCCCACGACTTCGGATACCACTCCTACTACCTCGTAAGATGAGGATACTACTGCTAATCCTCCTAAGCAATCATAGGTGAAGCATAATCATCCCCCTCAGCAGCTGCTTGGGAATGTAGATGAAGAGCGTAGGCTGAGAAGCAGAGTCATTCAGCCCACCAGTGAAGTAGCCAATCAAGTCTCTTACAGCTGCTATCTAGCTCAGACAAAGCCCAAGAAAGTTGATAAAGCCCTCCCGGATGAAGGCTGGGTCTCTGCAATGCATGATGAGCTCCATTAGTTCACCAGAAATGATGTCTAGACCTTGGTTCCCTGTCCTGCAGAACAGAATATTATTAGTACCAAGTGGATCTTCAAGAATAAAATAGATGAACATGGTACTGTGGTTCGAAATAAAGCCCGTCTTGTTGCATAAGGATATACTCAGATAGAGGGAGTAGACTTTGATGAAACCTTTGCCCCTGTTGCCAGGTTAGAGTCTATCAGAATTCTTCTCTCTATTGCTTGTCATCTTGACTTCAAGTTATATCAGATGGATGTAAAGAGTGCCTTCTTAAATGGAGTTCTGCAAGAAGAAGTTTATGTAGAACAACCAAAGTGTTTTCAAGACCCTCATCATTCCCATCATGTGTACAAGCTAAAAAAGGCACTGGATGGGCTTAAGCAGGCTCCTCGGGCATGGTATGAGCATCTCACCACTTATCTCCTGGCCAAGGGATTCACAAGGGGACAAGCTGATCGGACTCTGTTTATCAGGCAACAAGGTACTCACAAACTCATCGCTCAAATTTATGTTGATGACATTATTTTTGGAGCTACTTTAGACTCTCTTGCCCATGAGTTCTCTGACGAAATGAAGTAGGAATTTAAGATGAGCATGATTGGTGAGCTGAACTACTTCCTTGGCCTTCAAGTTAAGCAAACTGATGAAGGCATCTTCATTTCTCAGTCTAAGTATGCTAGGGATCTGGTCAAACGATTTGGGTTGGATGGAAAAAGTCGTGCTCGCACTCCCATGAGCACCAGTGTCAAGATCAGTAGTGATCCTATAGGAAAATCTGTTGATCCATCCCTTTACAGGAGTACGATAGGGAGCCTCCTGTATCTTACAGCCAGCCGACCAGACATTGCTTTCAGTGTGGGTGTTTGTGCTCGTTTCCAAGCAAATCCTAAGGAATCTCACCTCACTTCAGTTAAGCGTATCATTAGGTATGTAAATGATACCCTCTCTTATGGCATATGGTATTCTAGAGATACAAATCTTGTTGTTGCAGGATACTCTGATGCAGATTGGGCTGGAAATGCAAATGATAGAAAAAGTACCTCTCGAGGATGCTTCTATGTGAGGAACAATCTGGTAGCTTGGATGAGCAAGAAACAAGCGTCTATTTCTCTCTCCACTGCTGAGGCTGAGTATATTGCTGCGAGTAGCTGCTGTACTCAATTATTGTGGATGAAGACGCTGCTGGGGATTACGGATTCTCTCAAGATACTATGATTATCAACTGTGATAATACTGGTGCTATAAATATCTCAAAGAAACCCGTTCAGCACTCTCAGACCAAGCACATCGACATCAGACATCACCTTTTATGTGATCTTGTGGAATCTGAGGTGGTTTCTCTATCTTTCATTCCCACTGAAAATCATTTGGCTGACATACTTACCAAACCTCTAGATGGTAGCAGGTTTGAGTCTCTTCGAAAAGCCATTGGTGTTTATGCCATGTCCTAGATATGATGTTCCATGCTAGGATGAATTATGTGTCCTCTGATAGCATGATGTTGTAATAAAAAGAAAAAAAGAAAAAAAAAATGGGGGGGGGGGGAGTCTTCGTAGCAGGGTAAGTCTTTTACAAGGTATGTCAGCTATTTCATGTATTATTTCTGGTTTACTAGTCTGTTGAGCATTGATATATTATGCTTACATATGGGTGAAAACATCAGTCTGACATGTATAAAAGATTTTCCCTGCTCATTGTTTTGTTTGATAGTCGCTTGTCTCATGTGATGACTTGATGCACTATCCTAGACTCCCCAAAGGTGCGTATTTTTTTCCTTCTCTGGCTGTTTGCTTCTAGAATTTCTGAATAAGAGAAGAGGTTTGTGATAAGACGGTCAAATTGACCACATGCTAGTTGAACCTAGGAAACTCAAAACTCTGGCATTTCCTCTAGCTTGCAGCACCATAAGAATTGAGCAGCTATTCGTATGAATTTTGTGCTTTAAAATTGTCTATTCACTGCTTCTATACTGAATTTGCAATATGCCTTGCCCTCTATGAGCAAGTAAAAATTTATCTTATCCTTTATGGTACAAGTAAAACAATTCGGTGCTGTATCTCAGGGGGAGTGTATCAGATGAGGATGGCTAGGCCCTAGTAAGAGTAAGGTTTGACTTTTGGCTAATCTGTCATGGATCCTCTCTCTTCTTTAGGAAATCCGGTTGCTCTTATCATGATTTTTCAAACCTTGTGGGTTCAGTCTTCACACACACACACACACACACACGCATTGCATGAGTTGAGCAGGTTATCTTCATTATTTTGGCAGGGTAATCTTTGTTTCTATTATACTGGTCTATCATCTCCATGTTCTCATAATTCTGACTTGCTCTATGACTAGTTTTTTAGACAGAAATACATGCGTGTGCTACAATACTTGTGAAGGCCCTAACCTTGCTGCTTTCTCCCTATTCAGTAATTTTTCAGTCTTTGTTTTTGATAACCGTTGAACTTATATTACTCTATTTCCTGGGTCCTTCTGAGACCGTTAGGGGGAGTAATTTCTATGACAGTTAGTTTTTATTACTCTGTTTTACCCTTTGTCCCTTTGTGACAAAAAGGGGGAGTAATTTTTATTTTGGATCGGGAATGTATTTCCAAACCGGTTAAGTGATTTTTGTCCCAGAATGGCCAAAGGGGGAGTTTGTTAGTATTTTGGCCTCATTCTGTGTTTGGACAAAATCACTTAAGTGTAACGATGCTGTAAACAGGGATTCCTCTATTCAGAGTCTGCAAGTCAGAAGAATTCGAGTTCTCTGTCAGCCGTCCGGACGATCGAGCCATCCCGTCTGGACGCCCATCTGTCCACTGTTCCATCCGTCCGGACGACGTGTCATCCCGTCCGGATGCTAGACAGACCAACATCATCCGTCCAGACGAAGTGTTCATTCCGTCTGGACCCCATACTGTATCGAGAAGTTTCTGTGCCAGCTTGCATCCGTCCGGACGTTTCAGCAGCACGTCCGGACACCTCTCAGTACTCAATCAGTTTCTGATTTCTTTCCAAGTTCCAAGAAAGGGAAGATCAATCAACCGTCCGGACGATGTGGTATCCTGTCTGGACGCGCGTCTCCTTAAGGCAAGAATCGCAATTCAAATATGACCGTCCGGACGTCTGACAGCTGTGGTCCGGACGCGAGTACATCAAAGAAGGAAATTACCGATTCGACTTCAACCGTCCGGACGACTGCCTATCATGGTCTGGACGCGCACATTGCAGATATGGAAATTGCGTGTTGAAGAATAGCCGTCCGGACGCTCATCCGCCATGGTCCGTTCGCTCGAGAGCCTTATAAGGAAATTACTTGCAGCGGACGTGTGACCGTCCGGACGATGTGCCATCCCGTCCGGACGAGGCTCTTAAACAGGAAAGATTTCCCCGCGAAATTTTCAGTAAATCTTGTCACACAGTTGTTTGTCCGGACGGCCCATGTCCACCGTCCAAACGGCGCCCAGGTATATTTTTGCCTGATGCTCATTTGAGCCCCCAGCCTATAAATAGAGGCCCCTGGGCATTGAGAACTGCAAGAATTCAGTATTGAATTCCACAACTGCTCAGAGACGTGATATTAACTCTAAAGCCTTTTTTTTTCAAGTGTACTGTTGCTGTGCTACAACTGAAGTCTATCTTAGAGGTCGGCTCTAAGGTAAGGTGTTCCATTGAAGACTCCTTCAGGTAGGAGAACCTGGTTGGGAAGCGTTCGTGTTGGGTTACACGTCAGAGATCAAGATACGACCACTACATCGGGTATATGTGAGTGTTACTATCTTGTATCTAGCTATGTTTTCTGAATAGTGGAATTCCTGGGTTTGGCTGCCCTGGAGTGGTTTTTCTCTTAACTGAGTTTCCACTTCGTCAACAAAAATCCTTGTGTCATTTACTTTCCGCTGCACTTATTTTTGTTGACACTTTGTGCACACACTTGTTGTTTATCTTTAGAAGTCAATTCCGTTTTTCATTCGGACTCATCACTAAGAGTCGCATTGTAGGCCTTCCCTTTTCCCTACTTGAGGTTCCCACAGTCAGCCTGTATATGCCCAAAGCTTTAGCATTCAAAACATTTGGGGCCTTTTAGGTCTTTCTTCTCAGTTTCTTCAGGTTCAGACTTTTTGGGAGCCTTCTTCAGTCTTTTGGAGAATTTCTTCTTGAATTTATCATTCTTCATCAATCTTCCAAAATTCTTGGCCAGCATTGCCACTGCATCTTCATCTTTCTCAGAGTCCTCTTCAGATGAGACATTCGCTTTCCTTTTAGATGCCTTGAGGGCAATAGTCTTCACCTTCTTTACTGGGGGCAGAGAAAGCTCATAGGTTTGAAGAGATCCCACCAACTCTTCAAACTTCATCTCTTCTAAATCTTTGCTTTCTTCAATGGTAGTCACCTTGATTCTGAAACGTTCAGGCAAAGATCTTAGAATTTTACAGATAAGTTTTACATCCGAGACGAACTTCCCAAGACTTACCATTGAGTTCCTTAGGTCGTTCATCTTAGAGTAAAACTCTCTGAATGTCTCATCTTCATGCATCTTAATCTTTTCAAATCTAGAAATCAACATTTGAAGTTTGGTAAATTTAACAAGTTTTGTGCCTTCATATGTTGTTTCTAAGATTTGCCATGCTTCTCGAGCAATTCCACAATTTGAAATTTTAGTAAATTCAGACGGTGAAAGGGCTTGACATAGAGTATGGAGGATTTTGTCATTGGCAAGTCATGGTTTCTTTTCAGTTACAAGATCAATATTTGTATCCACTGGCTTAGCCCAACCAGTTTCAACAGTTTTCCAACAATCAATGGATTTTAAAAAGAAACGCATACGAGCTTTGCAATAGTCATAGTTTGTGCCAAAGATTTTGAAAAGATTTTGAAAAGCTTTTCAAAAGATTTTGAGACATGATAAAATAAAAAGAAGTCAAAGGATAACACTCAAGAATTAAATGTAAACAGAGTGTACCAAGCTCTGATACCAATTGAAAAATAAAGAGAATTCTAATTTAACCGTGTGTGTGTGCAACGTGTAACAAAATATCAAAATGTAGAATATAAATGAGACTGATATTTTGTTAACAAAGTGGAAACTCAATTAAGAGAAAAACCACTCTGGGGCAACCAAACCCAGGAAATCCACTATTCAGAAGACAAAGCTAGTTACGTACTAGTAACACTCACATACCCTTGATGTAGTGGTCGAACCATGAACTCTGACACGTAACCTAATGCGAACGCCTCCCAACCAAGTCACCTATTTGAAGGGATCTTCAATGAAATCCTTTTCCTCAGGGCTCCTCCCTAAGATAGACTTCAACACGAGCATAGTAACAACACTTTGGCAACGGCTTTGAGAGCAAACCCTGATGACCAAAATAACTCCTAAGTTATATTCTCTAAGCTCTAAGGAATTCAATTCCGAATTCTTACAAATTAAATGTGATGAGTGCCAAATATTGCAAATGTGGACCCCTTAATTTGCATTTACTAAACCTTTAGTTTTGTTATTTTCTGATGTTTTTTTGTTAATTTTGGTATTTTAGTATTTTGCAGGTCATTGACAGAAAACATTAGCTTTAAGGTGAAAGAAAGTACACTTTGAGAAGACCTAGATAATGTGGTTATGTTCAACCAAATCAAGGAGAGGACTAAATCGAAATTTTTCTAATTGGAGTCAAAATCGGATTGGATTAAATTTTAGATTATGTACATGTTATAGTATTTTGACCATAACTTTCAGCTCAAGTATCATATTAAGGTGAATCAAGCGGCATTGGAATGATAACTCAAAGTACTACAAATCATTGTGAAATAGAATATTCTCAATTCAGAGGTTTGATATGCCAAAAGTGTCCCGCAATAAAATATCGTAAATTTGGACGAATTTGGAATCCTTGTCATTCTTCGATTGAGTTTTCAATCTCCTACTCAAACTAGAAGACTGCCCTCCAATTTTACTAGAAATTCTAGGGCTTCTAAGATTTGTTTTCTCCTATAAATAGACCTCTAAGCCTCAAGAAAAAGAAAGGAGAAGCTAGAGACCAAATATATTATTTTCTTTTTAGTTTAGTTTTTCTTTAGGGTAGGTTTTTATTTCAGTAATCATGTGTAGCTAGATTTTCAAGTAAGGTTGAGGATGAAGCCTCACCATTGAAGAGCAACAATATTTTCATGTATGTTTTTTATACTATCCGATTTTATGAGTTTTTAATTTCTAATTGTTCTACTTCAATTCAATTGTTGATATGATTCTTGGATATCTATTGTGATTTATGGATACATGTGATGATTTGAGATAGTTTCATTTAATTGATTGCTTGAGTTTTTATTTATCAAAACGTTGGATATTCATTGTGTTTTGTTCTACGGATACATTTGATGATTTGGTTTAAATCAGA
Source organism: Alnus rubra (assembly GCA_028654335.1). Classification (NCBI taxonomy): domain Eukaryota; kingdom Viridiplantae; phylum Streptophyta; class Magnoliopsida; order Fagales; family Betulaceae; genus Alnus; species Alnus rubra. The sequence goes on from JAJPGS010002014.1 coordinate 2,105,851, forward strand.
TATCTTTTGTGATTTGTGCAAATAATGGATTCATTGAATGATTTAATGATTTTTTGAAGAATAGTAGAACATACATAAGAATTGTATGGTGAGAACTTCGGATGTGTATTGATGGACATGGGAATATGTTGCTATGATTTGGTGGGTGTGGATTCCAAAACCTTAGTACATTTTCTTTTGTTTTATTTTACTTTATTTAGTTTATGTTTTTTTTATTATCAAAAATCAAAATCTCTTAAATTTTGGAACTAGGTTAGGATTTGATTAATTTAGTCATAAATTTGTTTTCAAAAACACAATTCCCTGTGGGATCGACCTTGCACTTGCAATCCATTAACTGCAAACGATTCGTGCACTTGCGAGTACATTTAAAATTCATATCAAGTTTTTGGCGCCGTTGCCAGGGATTTGTTTGATTTTTGAAAACAATTTATTTCTAAATTGATTTTATCTTTCTACTAGTTATAATTAGAATTTTTTTTGACTTGCAATTTGATTTTGTTATTTCTTTTTTTTTTTTTAAAAAAAGAACCAAAAATAAAATAAAATTAGCAAGTGTGGTCTTACGACACTATCCAAGTGTCTATACAAGTTCTGGCTAGGAAGGTCTTGGGACTTAAGAGGTCCGTGTGACCCCCCTCACTTTCCTGGAAACGAACCTAGGTCCTTGGAGAATTCTGTCTACCCCCACTTGCATTTTTTTTTTTTCAGTTGAAAAAAAAAAAAAAAACTTGGTTCATATTTTATGTGGGATATTTGCATGTTATAGGATGTGAGTGAAGTATGGATTTTTATTTTGACAATTATAGTAATTTTTCTGCACAACATGCTTTGCCTAGTGGTTGGACACCTGTTCCTACCAACTGCACTCACAATTTTTACCCACATAAACCATGTTCATATTGTTTCAATCCTTATCATCATGTTAGTGATTGTCTAGCATCTAGACAATTTTCTAATTCATCTTGTGAACAAATGAACACAAATTTCTCCAACATGGGGTTTGATTCAAATTCTAATTTTTACAACCCGGATTGGAGCAACCATTTTAATTTTTCATGGTAAGCTCAAGCCACGGGAAATTACGCTCTCCAATACCATGAATTGCACCATCTTGAATATCCACAGTTCGATCACCAATCTTCCAATCCTTCATCCTACAATTATCCAGAACCAACGTCATCATTGAAGACTCTCAAAGCATTCATACAGGAAAGTAGCCAGAATATACAAGGGCTTAACCAGGCTATACAGGAAAGCAGCCAAGCTATACAAGAGCTTAAGAACGTTGCCATAAGCAGTAGCCAGAATCTACAAGAGCTTAAGCAATTCATGCATCAAGCTATTGCGAAGATGGAAGGAGAAATCGATTATCTGGTTACTGAACTCAACAGAACAGAGGAAGAAGAGTTTCAAAGTCAGCTGATGGCTAGAGGGCACTACATGATTGATGAGGATGAATCCAGCAATTCTTGTCATGAGCATGTCACTGCTACCACCATATTTGAGAGTGAGGAAATTGTGGATAACAATGAGGAGGAAGAAAAAGAAGAGAAAGTTGAGCACATAGAGCCAGTTGAGCCCTCAGCAGATACAAGTCTGTCGAATGACAACGAAGTGAGTACTGAAGCTCATTCCTTCATCATTGTCCCTCTTGAGACACATCATGAACCCAAAACTTTAATTCTTCAATGTCTCAAAAAGCCATCTTATGCCACAATTCTCAAGGATTCATGCAGACAAGAGCACAAATCTAGGAATCATCGTCCTAAGAGAATATTTCCAAGCAAGCAAGTTGGCTACCTAAGATGGCAAAACATCCGTCCAGAGTGCTATCAAATCTTAAAAAAGAAAAGGTGGAAGGGATTGGTTGGACATCCAAATGATAGGGGAAGGTATGGTAATTTTTTTTTTCACATTTTATTGATGAGTTATTTTTCCTTTTTCATTTTATTTCTTGTCATACTATTTTTTGAATTGACAGCAATTAACCTTTTGATGTTTGTTTCTATGAGAAAATATTGCTGTTAGTTTTGTTGACAGGTGTTTTGGTGTTTAAGTTTGGGGGACGCCTTGGCCTTTTTCACATCTTGATGTTTCCCTACTTTTGGTAATGTATTTCTATACTACACATTGAGGGCAATGTGTAATTCAAGTTTGGGGCTATGGAAAAACACTTTGTCTATTTGTTTGTTTGTTTATTTATCTTTTTGTTCAAAAAATAAATAAAAAATGTGTTATGTTGTTGATTGAGCATGATTACATCGCAACTATGGTTTTTATGTCATTGGTTTGTTTAACATGTTGACCACTGTATGTAATTAGAAATATGAATCTTTTGACTCGTGTGTTGGATTTGAGAGACATCACTTGTTTAAATTGATTATCACAAACACATTAGCATTGGTTCTGTGAGGTATGAGATTTGAATTGAGGAATGTGTGTCTTGAGATTTGCAGGATGATTTCTTGATGAAACCTTGGCTTAAATTAAATAATAATAATAATAATAATAATAATAATAATAATAATAATAATAATAATAATAATATCATCAGTTTGACTTCTCATTGAGTAATCGGGCCTCTTGACTCACTAAGCATTGAGTGTTCACGTCAAAAGATGAGAAATTTAATTTGGTTGATTGTATAGGTAGTTTGGCTTTGTAGCCTTTTTGACTTGAGTAATTAAGCCCTTAGGGATGTTTCTACATCTAGTGCCCTAAAACCATCTGGTTTGGGAGTTACTGGCCCAACACTCGTTACATAGGTCAATTTGAAAGCTTAAGGGAGTCAGATATTGCACAGCCTATAAAAAATAGAAAAAAAAAAATGCACATTTGATTTAAGCCTTGGTTATTTTCATCTGATGAGATTCCTATAAATTTTGGATTACATAAACTTTGAGAAAAATTGAAACCTCATGAGTCTATGTTAGTCTCACTTTACACACATTTGAGCATGAGTTGTCTCAATTTTCCAGCTATGAGTTGAATGATTTTTGATGTCCTACTGATGTGAGTGTGATGTTCACATTGTTAAACTTGCTCATGACGTATTAACCATGTGTTTATATGGAAGTCATTGTTTGTCAACAACATAGAGCTTTAAAATGGTTGTGGGTACCATTCCCGGCAAACCCTCACGAGACTTCACTCGACCACTAGGGAGTCCTAAGGGTTTAAAAGGCTTGTTGCATATGCTAAATACAATCGTCTCTCCCACGAAAGAGGATTTATGTTTTGTTAGTATTTTATGTTGGCTACATTCTGGATAACAAAAAACACTTTATGTAATGGTTGCAAATTAACAGGATGGTCGGTTCTCAAATCAGAATCTTCATGTATTCAGACAGTGTTCAAATCAAAGCATGTGACTGATCAAAAGCTTCTAGAAGATGTCCATGAAGATTCCTTGAATATTCCAAGCCAAATCAACCAGTTCCTGTGCAACCGTATGAACAAGCCTTTGAAGGAGTCCGGACGCCCCGCAGTGTTTAGCAGATTACGTTGAAGACGTCCGGACGACAGAGCAACACCATCTGGACGCTAGGTCAATCATCATTCAACACGGAATTAGATTTCAGAAGTCAACACTATTAGTTTGTAATTGGCTTCATTCTGTTGGACAAAATCACTTCTATGTAATGATGCTTTTAAACAGGGATTCTGCTATTCAGAGGTCTTCTAGAAGATTCTGCACAGTCTACAAGTCAGAAAAATCAAATCCCTTGGAGCCGTCCGGACGACGTGATATACCGTCCGGATGCCCAACTGTCCAAAGCATCATCTGTCCAGACTCTTCTGGACCTTCCTCTGTGTCGAGAAGCTTCAAACTATTCCATCTTGCATCCGTCCAGACATTTCAGAAGCACGTCCGGACAACACTCAGTGTTTGACCAGCTATGGGATTTCTTTCGAAAACACGGATATGGGAAGATCGTTGCAACCATCCGAACAATGTTGATTCCCATCCGGACGTGCTCATCCATAAGGCAAGTTATGCATTCAAAATTCAGACGTCCGGATGACAGCCTTCATGGTCCGGACGCTCGAGCTACTTAATATGGAAAGTGCGTGCAGCTAAAGTGAGATCGTCCGGATGACAGGGCAACACCGTCCGAACGCCGCTCAAAACAGGAAAGAATTCTTGCAAAATTTTGGGAAGCCCATCGCACAGTTGTCCATCCAAACGTCTTATGTCTACCGTCTGGACGACGCTTAGGTTTATCAAGCCAAACGCTCATTTGAACCTGCAACTTATAAATAGAGGTCCCTAGGCTTGAGAACTGCAAGAATTTCGTATTGAATTCCTTAGTGCTTAGAGAGTTATATTGTAGAGTTATTGTGTTGAGTTAGTTTCTCTTAAGCCATTGCTGTGTGTGTTGTTGTTGTGCTGATCTGAAGTCTATCTTAGGGGTTTGCCCTAAGGTAAAGGATTCCATTGAAGACCCCTTCAGGTAGGAGACCTGGTTGGGAGGTATTCGTTTTGGATTACACGTTAGAGTGCAAGGTACGACCACTGCATCAGGGGTATGTGAGTGCTACTACTTTGTAACTAGTCTTGTATTCTGAATAGTGGATATCCTGGGTTTGGTTGCCTCGGAGAGGTTTTTTCTCTTATTGAGTTTCCATTTTTGTTAACAAAATTCTTCTGTCTTTTAAATTCCGCATTGATATTATTTTGTTAACACTTGATGCAAACACACACTTGTTTTATATTAGAAGTCACTTTATTTTTTTCAATTGGTATCAGAGCCTGGTACACTCTGTTTAGATTCAGTTCTTGAGTGTTACTCTTTTTGACTTCTATTTGATAAAATGTCTCAAAGTCTTAACATTGTTCTTGCCTTTGATGGTAAAACTATGGCTATTGGAAAGCTCGTATGCAGTTCTTTTTAAAATCTATTGATTGTAGGAGTATTGTTGAAACTGGTTGGACTAAGCTAGCGGATGCAACTCTCGAACTTTCCAATGATAAAGCCCTCCATGCTCTTTGTCAAGCACTTTCACCATTTGAATTCGCAAGAATCTCAAATAGTGAATCTGCTAAAGAAGCGTGGAAAATTTTGGAAACAACATATGAAGGCAGCAAACTTGTTAAATCTGCCAAACTTCAAATGTTGATTTCCAAATTTGAAGAAATTAAGATGTTGGAGGATGAGACATTTGGAGAGTTTTACTCCAAGATGAGCGACCTAAGAAACCAAATGGTGAGTCTTGGGAAAACCGTCTCGATTGTAAAACTCATCCGTAAAATTCTAAGATCTCTGCCTGAGCGTTTCAAGATCAAGGTAACTACAATTGAAGAAAGCAAAGATCTGGAAGAAATGAAGATTGAAGAGTTGGTGGGATCTCTTCAAACTTATGACCTATCCTTGCCCCCGATTAAGAAGCTGAAAACCATTGCCCTAAAAAATTCCAAGAAGAAGGTCGAAGTCTCATCTAGAGACAACTTTGAGGATGAAGAAAAAGCTGTGGCCATGCTAGCCAAAAATTTCAGAAGATTAATGAGAAATGAGCGGTTCAAGAAGAAGTTTTCCGAAAAAATGAAGAAGGTCCCTAGAGAAGCTGAACCTGAGGAAGCAGAGAAGAAAGATCCCAGAGGCCCAAGATGTTATGAATGCTCAGGGTTTGGGCATATACAGGCTGATTGTGGAATTCTCAAGTAGGGTAAAGGGAAGGCATATAACGCGACTCTCAGTGGTGAGTCCGAAGAAGAAGAAGCTCTTGAGCAAGAGAAATTCCTAGCCTTTGTGGCTCCTCATGTAGAAGAGGAAGATTCTTACTCAGAGCACAGTGATGATGGGGAAGAACTCAAGGAGGCTTATAAAACCCTCTATATAGAGTTTGAAAAGCTTAGGGAAGGTCGCAAGCAGCACATTCATGATCTAAACAGTTTGTAGACGGAGAAGAGTTCATTGCTGCACAAAATACAAGAGCTAGGGGAGAAGCTACTAGAGACATAGCTCCAATTAGAAAGAGTCACTGATGAAAAGCTGACTCACATGCTATCAATCCAGAAGAGCCCTACTGACAAGACTGGTCTCGGGTATGTAGCTCCTCCTTCTAATATTCCCTCTACTTCCAGGACAGTCTTTGTTAAGCCTGTAGTCCCAGAGCCTCCCCCCACTGTTGAAGATAAATGGAAAGACAAAATTAATGGAGATGTTCCGGGCACTCAGAAGCCCCCTTCCATAAAAAAATATCCTATATGTCATCACTGTGATTTAAATGGCATGTCCGACCCCAGTACTCCCTTCTTAAAGCACAAAAGGCAACGGTCAAGAAAGAAGTGCCCAGACAAGCAAATTATGGTATAAGACCTCTGGCCCAGCATCAGACTCCATGGCATCAGGATCCTTATGAAACTCCATGGAATCAAGCTCCATGGGATCAGACTTCTTATCAAGCCCCATGGCATCAAGCTCCAAGGCACCAGGCGCCTCAGCATAAGCAACCTCAGCAGAGATTTGTTCCTGCCAATCATAGTGGCAAATCCAAGTTAAACAAATCCAAGCATTCCAAAAGGCCGCAGAAGGTGGAAAATGATCTATACTGCAGGGAGCCACCGATTTGGATGCAAAGCATGATGGAGTGGATGGGCCAACAGATGAAGTTCTGTTAGCAACCACCCATAGGAAGTTAGGCTTGGGTCAAAAAGAAGAAAGAAGTGCACCCCATGAGGGGGAATAGACTCACCTAGTTGGTGAAAGTACTCCTGCCTAGGATTTGGTTCCTAATCCTAAGGCATTAGGTCTAATTGCTTGATCTTTTACTTATAGCTTGTGCTTACTATGCAATCTTGGAACCATACCTCTCTTTTGCCCCCTATTTCTCTTGAGAGAATATTGCAGGTACTATCTGGGGAAGATAGAAAAAGCAGGTCGGGCGACTGTTTTTCTGTATTGGCAACATTGAGCTTACACAGGTTTGATCATGTCTTGCTTGCATGTTGTATGATGTTATTTCCATATAGCATTTCTTTTTAAATAAAAAAAATTAAAAAAAAAATTTGGGGAGAAAATGTAGGAAAACTGTTTTCTTTTCTTAGCATGTCAGATATTGCTTGTGTTTTTACCTGATATCTCAATTCTTTATGCATTAATTAACTTTGCTTAGATATGATTGAGAGTTTATGACTACATATCTGCCAAGTTTTTTCCTGTATATGCAAAAATTGGATAGCTTCTTTCCTAATGCGATGAAAATGTACACTATCCAAGACTCCCCTAAAGGTACATCTTTCTTTCTCTGACTTTTTGCTTCTGAAAATTCTAAATAAGAGAAGAGATTTTTGATAAGATGGTCAAATTGACCAAAATGCTAGTTGAACCTAGAACCTCAAAATTCTGGCACTCTCTAGGTTGTAGCATCAAAAGAATCAAGCAGTTACTCTTATGAATTTTGTGCTATGTACGTATATTCACTGCTTATGTGCTGAATTAGCAATATACCTTGTCCTTGTCCTTCATGGTGCAAGTAAAATTTTACCTTGTCCTTCATGGTACATGTAAAACAATTGGGTGCTGCATCTTAGGGGGAATGTATCAGATAAGGGTGGCTAGGCCTTAGTGCCTTATAAGGTTTGACTTTTGACTAATCTTTCACTTATTTTGTCTCTTATCTAGAAAATCTGGTTGCTTCTTGTCATATCAGTGAAATTCATACCTTTTGGGAAAAGTCTTCACACACACACGCATTGCATGAGTTGAGAAATCTATTTAAATTTTCTATCTACAGGAAAATCTTTGTGCTGATTGAACTCTGAACTCTCTTTTATATCTCTGCGTAGTTTTTATTTGATTGCCTTATCAGTTGATTATACATGCGTGTTCTGAAGCTGACCTTAGGAAAAATATTTTCTGCAAATTTTCCCTTAGTTTCTGTCTTTTCAGTGTGAAGCGTCCGGACGGTCCCTCCTTGCGTCTGAACGGGTGTGGCTCAGACGACCGGATGGAAATGTAATACGTTTGGACGCGCGCGGCTCCGACGGCCAGACCGTAAGGTTACACATCCCGATGCGCGCGGCCTGTCGCATGCTTATGTGGCAACGCGCGTCCGAACGAGTTAATGAGCCGTCTGGACAGGGACCCCACTAGTTTTGAAAACCCTAGCCGCCGTATCTTTCAGCTACCCCACTCAATTTCTCTCCTTCTTTTGGTGTTTAGTGAGTGGTTTCTCAAAATATTTGCTTTATCTCGCCCTATTTTGTCCTCTTGTGCTTACATCTCTTCTCTCCAGGTATATTTTTTTGCCCTTCGTATTCCTTTTAGTATTTTGTTATCTATTGGAATATTTTATCTTTGGAGATTTTTTTTTTTGAGATTATAAAGTGCATATTTGTGATATCTACTGTGTTGGGATTATCTTGTTTCCGTAGTATTTTGGACTGTATTGTGTTTTTGCTGGATGTAATTTTTGGAAATATCCAATTTAGTGCCGTAATAATGCTGGACTTTCTTTTGGAACTAACAAGAAACTGATCTTTTTGGATTATTTTTGGCAATCTTGTTGGTTATTTTTTTGCAGAACCATGTCTGCTGGCAGTCCACAACGCAGGGTCCGATAGAGGACAGATGGAGAGTTGGAAGCTCTGAGTGCCAAAATCATGAACAGATCTGTCATTGCCGAACGGAACGTGGTTCGTGCATTTATTATGGTGGCCCCGCTAGACAACATTCATGATATCATCCAAACCTATCACTAGGGCTACCTCCACAACTGTGCTTGTGTAGTCCTCACCAGATTGGTCCGCTTGCTTTATGCCAATCTTGAGGTTGTGCAATGAAAATTGAAATTGACTTCTAAAAATAAAGTGTGTGCAACAAGTGTCAAAAAAAATCAAGCACAGCGGAAAATAAAAGACACACAGTCTTTGTTGATGAAGTGGAAACTCAATCAAGAAAAAAACCACTCCGGGGCAGCCAAACCCAGGAATTCCACTATTCAGAAGACAAAGCTAGATACAAGATAGTAATACTCACATATACCGATGCAGTGGTCGTACATTGCTCTCTGACGTGTAACCCAATACGAATGCTTCCCAACCAGGTCTCCTACCTGAAGGGGTCTTCAATGGAATTCCTTACCTTAGAGCCGACCTCTAAGATAGACTTCAGTTGTAGCGCAGCACACTTGAAACGGCTTCAGAGGGATCTTGAACTTCTCTGAGCTCTTGTGGAATTCAATACCGAATTCTTGCAGTTCTCAATGTCCAGGGGCCTCTATTTATAGGCTGAGGTGCAGAATGGGCGACTGCTGTAATATGTACAGACGCAGTTCGGATGGTGAACTTGGGCCGTCCGAACGGACAACTGTGAGACAGGATTTTCCAAAAATTTCGCTGAAAATCTTTCATGTTTAAGACCTGACGTCTGGATGGTCGCACATCCGTTGCAAGTAATTTCCATATAAGGCTTAGCGTGTTCGGACCAAGGGGGATGAACGTCCGGACGGCAATTCTTCAACACGCAATTTCCATATCTACTATGCGTGCGTCGGGACCATTGAGAGGCAGACGTCTGGACGGTTGAAGTCGAATCGGCAATTTCCTTAACTGATGAGCGCACGTCCGGACCAAGGCTAACTGACGTCCGGACGGTGATATTTGAATTGCGATTCTTGCCTTAAGGAGACGTGCATCCGGATGGGATACCACATCGTCCGAAAGGTTGATCGATCTTCCCTTTATTGGAACTTGGAAAGAATCTGACACTGTTCGAGTACTAATAGGCGTCCGGACGGGCTGCTGAGATGTCCGGATGGATGCAAGCTAGAACAAAAGCTTCTCGATACAGTGTAGGGTCCGGACGAAAAAGATACGTCGTCTGGACGAATGATATTGGTCTGTCTGGCGTCCGGTCTGGATGAACACGTCTTCCGGACGGATGATGCTGGTCTGTCTGGTGTCTGGTCGGGATGAACACGTCGTCCGGACGGATGGAACAGTGGACAGATGGGCATCCGGACGGGATGACACGTCGTCCAGACGGCTGACAGGGAATCTGAAATCTTCTATCTTTTTCACAGTGCAGAGTCTTCTGAAAATGCTCTGTCAAGTGGAATCCCTGTTTACAGCATCTTTACACATAAGTGATTTTGTCCAAACACAGAATGAGGCCAAAATACTAACATGTAGGATGATGACCATGGGCTGGTTCTTCAGTCCTGTGTGGATGGTCACGTCATTACAGTTGATCCTCATATCATCAGCCAGATCATTGGGATACCCATGCTTCAGCAGTCTGCCAGCCTATACAATGAGTTATTCTTGCCTCTGTCTTTGGATGATCTTCGAGAGTTCTTTCAGGCTATGCCTCAGGGTGAGGAGTGTGCCACTTCCATCAGGATTGGTGCCCTATTTGCCATACACCGCATGTTTGCCAAGATTGTCCAGCACAATCTCTGGCCGTTGTAAGGCGCAGTGATCTGATTTTGAAGAGGGCCTAGTTCGTTTATGCCATCTGCCTTTGCTTTCCCTTCTGCCTGTGCAAGCATATTTTGGGAGTTATTTTGGAGGCTCATGATGAGAGCAATACCGGTCTCCTTTATGGTTGCCTGCTCACCCAGGTTATTCTACAGTCAGGCATCGGCATCACTAGAGAGCCGAAAATGAAGATTCAGGATCCCATCAGCAAGCAAACGTTGATGAAGTCTAACGCCCAGTTGAGGGGTGATGATATGGATGATGCTCCACAGCCCCCTCCCATCCATGTCACAGTGCCTGACATGGCATCCTCTTCATAGACTACTCTTCCACAGTAGGATGCCAGATATGCTCTGATTTTGGAGGCGTTAGTTGCACTTCAGAGTGGCATAAGCACTATGCAGCTGACTCTTTCATCTTTGCAGTAGGAGGTTCACTCGATCAACCTCCGAGTGGAGCAGAGCCAGCTGGACATCCAGGATTGTCTCAGGCATCATCACCCATCCAGCAGTGATGATGAGGACGATGCACCGATGGCAAATGCATCATCATTTTTTTTCTTCGTCATTGTTGTTTTTGATGTATTTTGAGACATTTTGGTTATCTTTTTGATAATTTGCTACACTTGTTAAACTCTTGGATTATATTACTCTGTTTACCCTAGTCCTTCTGAGACATTTAGGGGGAGTAATTTTTATGTGTTTGATTCTTACCCTTTGTCCCTTTGTGACAAAAAGGGGAAGTAATTTTTATTTGGACCGAGATTGTATTTTTAACCGGTCAAGTGATTTTTGTCTCAGAATGGCCAAAGGGGGAGTTAGTTTGTAATTGGCTTCATTTTGTTGGACAAAATCACTTCTATGTAATGATGCTTTTAAACAAGGATTCTGCTATTTAGAGGTCTTCTAGAAGATTCTGCACAGTCTACAAGTCAGAAAAATTGGATCCCTTGCAGATGTCCGAAAGACGTGATATACTGTCCAGACGTCCAACTGTCCAAAGCATCATCTGTCCGGACGATGAGAACTTCCCGTTCAGACCTTCCTCTGTGTCGAGAATCTTCGAATTGTTCTAGCTTGCATCTGTCCGGATGTTTCAGCAGTACGTCCAGATGACACTCAGTGTTAGACCAGCTATGGGATTTCTTTCCAAAACACAGATATGGGAAGATTGCTGCAACGGTCCAGACGATGTGGATTCCCATCCGGACTCGCTCATACATAAGGCAAGTTGCGCATACAAAATTCAGACGTTTGGACGACATGCTTCATGGTCCAGATGCGCGAGCTACTTAATATGGAAATTGCGTGCAGCTAAAGTGCGACCGTCTGGACAACAAGGCAACACCGCCTGGACACGGCTCAAAACAGGAAAGAATTCCAGCGAAATTTTGGGAAGCCAATCGCACAGTTGTCTGTTCGGACGTCTTATGTCTACGGTCCAGACGGCGCCTAGGTTTATCAAGCCAGACGCTCATTTGAACCTATAGCCTATAAATAGGGGTCCCTAGGCTTGAGAACTGCAAGAATTCAGTATTGAATTCCTTAGTGCTTAGAAAGTTATATTGTAGAGTTATTATGCTGAGTTAGTCTCTCCTAAGGAATTGTTGTGTGTGCTGTTACTGCTCTGATCTGAAGCCTATCTTAGGGATTGGCCCTAAGGTAAAGGCTTCCACTTCATTAACAAAATTCTTGTGTCTTTTAAATTCCGCATTGATATTATTTTGTTAACACTTTTATGCACATACACACTTGTTTTATATTAGAAGTCACTTTATTTTTTTCAGACACTGTTTGGGAAGTCTATGCAAGTTGTCCGGATGACATGGTAACACATCCGGACGCTGTCCAGCATTTCAGAATATTCTAGTGTTCCATTCGAACGCATAAAGGAGTTATAGCGAAGACTGTCTGGACACTCGGCCAAGCCACCCTGATGTGGACCTAATAAGGAAATCGCAAAAGATCGTTCAGACGTAGCTAACTTCCATCTGGACGCTTGACAGCTAGAGTCAGAATCTCAGTAGATTTAGGTTTTCTGTAAGCCAATAAATAGAGGGCCCTAGGCTTGTCAATTGTACAGAATTTGGTATTGAATTCTCTTACCTTGAGAGGGCGTTTAGGGAGAATGGAAGATCCGCTAGCTCTCAAGCCGTTGCCAGTGTGTACACAAAAGTTCGTGTGAGCCTATCTTAGGGGTCGGCTCTAAGGCAAAGGAATCCATCAAAAACCCCTTCAGGTAGGAGATCTGGTTGGAAAACGTTCACGATAGGTTTCGTGTCAGAGTTAAAGGTATGACTATTGCATAAGGGTATGTGAGTACGAGTGTGAAAAATAAATGGACTTCTAAATTTAACACTGTGTGTGAACAGTGTGCAACAAAATATTAAATGCGGAATTTAAAGGAGACAAATATTTTGTTGATGAAGTGGAAACTCAATTAAGAGAAAAACCACTCCGGGGCAGCCAAACACAGGATATCCACTATTCAGAAGACAAAGCTAGATACAAAGCAGTAGCACTCACATACCCCTGATGCAGTGGTCGTACCTTGCTCTCTAATGTGTAACCCAACACGAACGCTTCCCAACCAAGTTCACCTACCTGAAAGGGTCTTCAATGGAACTCCTTACCTTAGAGCCGACCTCTAAGATAGACTTCGGTTGTAGCACAGCAACAACACACTTGAACAAGGCTTCAGAGGAAATATCACGTCTCTGAGCAGTTGAGGAATTCAATACCGAATTCTCGCAGTTCTCAGTGCCCAGGGGCCTCTATTTATAGGCTCGGGGCTCAAATGAGCGTCAGGAAAAATATACCTAGGCACTGTCCAGACGGTGGACATGGGCCGTCCGGACGGACAACTGTGCGACAAGATTTTCCAAAAATTTCGCAGAGAAATCTTTCATGTTTAAGGACATCGTGCGGACGGGATGGCACATCGTCCGGACGGTTGCACGTCCGCTGCAAGTAATTTCCTTATAAGGCTCTCGAGCGTCTAGACCATGGGGGATGAGCGTCCGGACGACTATTCTTCAACACGCAATTTCCATATCAGTAATGCGCGCGTCCGGACCATGATAGGCAGTCGTCCGGACGGTTGAAGTCGAATCGACACTTTCCTTCTCTGATGCACGCGCGTCCGGACCACAACTGTTAGACGTCCGGACGGTCATATTTGAACTGCGATTCTTGCCTTACGGAGACGCGCGTTCGGACGGGATACCACATCGTCCGAACGGTTGATTGATCTTCCCTTTCTTGGAACTTGGAAAGAAATCAGAAACTGATCGAGTACTGGGAGGCGTCTGGGCATGCTGCTGAAACGTCCGGACGGATGCAAGCTGGCACAGAATCTTCTCGATACAGTATGGGGTCCGGACGGATGATGCTGGTTTGTCTGGCGTCTGGAAGGGATGACACGTCGTCCGGACGGATGGAACAGTGGACAGATGGGCGTCTGGACGGGATGGCTCGATCGTTCGGACGGCTGACAGGGAACTTGAAATTCTTTTGACTTGTAGGCAGAAACGACTGACATCATTCTAAAAGTGGAATCCCTGTTTACAACATCTTTACACTTAAGTGATTTTGTCCAAACACAGAATGAGGCCAAATACTAACAAACTCCCCCTTTGGCCATTCTGGGACAAAAATCACTTGACCAGTTAAAAATACAATCCCGGTCTAAATCAAAAATTACTCCCCCTTTTTGTCACAAAGGGACAAAAGGTAAAACAGAGTCATGAGAAAAACCACACAACAATTACTCCCCCTCAATGTCTCAGAAGTACAAGGGTAAATAGAGTAATAATATCCACAGACAAAAACTTTCTAAAATCCATAACAATAGGAGAATAGAGAAAAGTCTGCAAGTGGCACAAAAGAGAGGAACAAAAATCCTCCAATTATCAAATCCCAATACTTTTGGAAATTGAACATCCGACTTCAACAATAGTCAGTTTTCCAAAGGATGCATCTGTTAAACATTGTGCTGGGTGCCGCTGGATGTCATATTCCTGAATCAAAACCAACCAGAAATACTTCCAAAAATACCATTAGATCCTGTTAGTTCCAAAAATAATGTAGTATTTAAGACGGCTGTCAAATGGATGCCAAAGAGAAATATAAGCAATGCAGCTATTCATAAGGCATAAAAGATCAGCCCAGGACACAGATAGAAAAGGATTTTCATGCACAATATCTCAAGAAAATATCCAAACAAATATTCCAATATTCTAAAAGCACAAAGACTTAAAAGAATAATGGAAGACACAATGAAGATCATGGGATGAGAAGAGATGTGCACAGAAAGCCAAAATCTCGAGAGAAATCCACGAGAAAAACACACAACATACCATGATAAATTAATAAAAATGCAAAGATGTGTGTATGGCAGAAAAAGAGACGCAAGTCTTAAACCTGTAGAGATCCTGTCCAGATGTATCACTTAACCATCCGGATGCCAACTGTTAGGTCAGCATATGGTAAAACTGTGCTTGTCCGAACGAAGAATAGGTCTGTCCGAATGCTTCACATTTGAAAATCTGAAACTTGAGGAAAATGTGCAGAAATATATTTTTTCCAAAAGTTAGCTTCAGAACACGCATGTATAATCAACTGATAAAGCAGTCAAATAGCATTGCAAAAATATGCAAAGATATAAATGAGAGTTAAGTATTCAATAAGCACAAATTTCCCTGCAGATAGAAATTTTTAAATAGATTGCTCAACTCATGCAATGCGTGTGTCTGCGAAGACTTTCTCAATAAGGTATGAAATTTACTGATATGACAAAAAGCAACCAGATTTTCTAAACAAGAGAGAAAATCAATGAAAGATCAGCTAAAAGTCAAACCTTATCTTACTAAGATGCAGCACCTAATTGTTTTACTTGAACCATGAAGGACAAAGTAAAATTTTTACTTGCACGTAGAGGGCAAGGCATATAGCAAACTCAGCACATAAGCAGTGAATATACAATTTAAAAGCGCATAATGCATATGATTTACTGCTTGATTCTTATGGTGCTGCAATCCTAGAGAGTGCCAGAATTTTTAAGCTCTAGGTTCAACTAGCATGTGGTCAATTTGACCATCTTAATTGATGAGTGCCAAATATTGTGTATTTGGACCCCTTGATTTACATTAGTTAGACCTTTAACCTTGTTATTTTCTGATGCTTTGGTTAGTTTTTGTGTTTTTATGTTTTGTAGGTCAATAAGTGAGGAATGACAAAATTCATGTGGAATTGACTTGGAAAATTCGGAAGTTCTGAAGAACTCGATCGATCGAACTTAAATTCGATTGATCGAATTTTGCCCGAAGTCGATCGAGCGAATAAAAGTCAATTGATCGAAATTTGCCAGAACTTACTTTTGCAGAAGCGCGCCAGAACACCCAATCGAAATAAACTTCGATCGAACGAACTTTCTGCACAGTAGCAGCTCGGAACAAGGTGAGTATCTCTGTTCCAGTACTTCTTTTAGTCCATTTGTTCATTTTTGTTCATAATTTGTTTCTGCTTGATAATATTTTGTTGTTTGTTTTATCTTTCTTTTAGTACATTATAATTTAGTTCAAATTCTGTGTAGTTTGTGTTTCATATTACCCTCAATTTGTTTTGTTTTGTTCTAAAAAAGAAGAAGAAAGTTTATGTTATGTTTTTGTTCCTGTTTCTGTTCTTGCAACATTTCAAAGATTCGATCGATCTACTACAATTTCGATCGATTGACTTCATATTCGATCGATCGACCTCAACTCAGAAGGTAGCTCCTGGATAAGATCAGTAGCATAAATTTTTACCAAAAATTCTTTTTGGTCCCAAATTGTAAGTATTCTTATTTTTACTTTTGCTGCTATCTTTGTGTAAATTGTATGCATTTTTGTTAAATCTTTACCTTTTATCTTAGTTGTGTTATTTTTCTTTTGATTTAAAAAAAAAAAAACACTTTTTGCTAGTGTGGGTCTACTTAGCTATCTAAGGGCAATGACAAGGTGAATTCTGGCAAGGAAAGGTCTTGGGATTTAAGTGTGTCCAGTGTGACCCCCCTCACCTACCTGGGAACTAGCCTAGATTGTACTTTGGAGAACTTTGCTCCCCATTAGCAAATTTTTTTTCTTTATTTTTGTTTGTCTTTTGGTTAAACATTTGTGTATGTTTGGTGTATGCTTGGTAGAAGATCATTGAACCTAGACTTGACATCTTTAGATCCAGAAATTGAAAGAACTCTTAGGAGAAGGCTTAGAAATTCTGTTGAGATGGGAGATAACATGCATGCGGATGAGAATGAGAGGAATCGGGTAGAAAACGTTGATCACACTAGGACACTTAGGGATTTGTTTGCACCCATTGCAACAAATTCCCCTTCATGTATAGTGTTACCCCCAACCAATGCCACTCACTTTGACCTCAAGCCCCATGTCATCCAACTCCTACCTGCATTCCATGGGTTGGACCTCGAAAATCCTTATAGCCATGTGAAGAAATTCAAAGACATCTGTGCCACCTTCAAATTTCAAAATTTTTCTGAAAAGTCTGTGCATCTTAGGCTGTTTCCTTTCTCACTCCATGATAGAGCCAAGGCATGGTTGGATTCAAACATGCCTGGCTCCATCACTTCTTGGGAGAACTTGCTAAACAAGTTCTACAACAAATTCTTCCCCATGTCCAAAGTCAATGAATTTAGGAAGGAGATAAGCTTATTTACTCAAGAAGAAGATGAGAAATTTTCTGAGAGTTGGGAGAGATTTCAAGATATGCTGATTAAGTGCCCTCCACATGGATACGAGAAGTGGAGACTCGTGCAATTTTTCTATCAAGGATTAACTCATTCCAATCGCAGCATGATCGAGTCGATGAACGGAGGCGTATTTCTGAGTTTGACGGGAGAGGAGGCGTATAGGACCTTAGATGAGTTATCCGACAATTCCCAATAGTGGGATTTTTCAAGCTGTCGAGATAAAGCTGCTCGCATTCAGAAGAAGGGAGGCATCTACGAGGTTAAGGAGGATGTAGAATTAAAAATGAAGATAGATGCCCTTACCAAAAAGGTCGAAGCCCTAGTTGTTAGCAAGTCCATAAATCCTGCCCATCCATTCCATGTTGACTGCTGTTCCATCTGTGCTAGTCCCATGCACTTAGCACAGACTTGGCCATCATTGCCGACTTTTGTTGAGTCACCAATGGAGCAAGTGAACGCCTTCAATGATTATCAGAAACAATCCAGTGGACCTTTCTCGAATCATACAATCCAGGGTGGCGGAATCACCCTAATTTCTCATGGAAGCAGAATCATCCGATGACCCAAGGGGGAGCTCCACACCAAAGTCATACTCAATACCCTCTGGGATTTCATCAGCCGGTTCACCATCAAAGCCGTCCCTCCCAGCCAGTACCGACATACCAAGCCCCTGCTCAGTCCTCTCCCTCTTCTTCACAGTCTCCTTTGGAAGACACTCTTAAAGCATTCATTCAGCTTACAGGCCAATCCATCAATGACGTGAAGAATGCTACCATGGTGAACACTCAAGCTATTGCCAAGATGGAGACCCAGATCGGGCAAATTGCTAGTCACCTAGGGGAGAGAGAGAATGGAAAGCTCCCTAGTCAGCCTGTGCCAAATCCAAAGTTGCAATTCCATGAGGGAAGTTCATCAAATGCAGTGCATGGGTTGGAGCATGTGCAAGCCGTTGTCACAAGGGAAACAAGTAGACAACCAAGTGGTTCACCCTGAGGAGAACCCTGCTGCACAAGAAGGAAGCAGGAGCGTAGAGAAGAAAGATGCCGAGCCATCTACATTAGCTCCAACCATAGAGACTCCGCCTAGGTCGTTCATACCTAAGGCGCCATTCCCTGATAGACTTCTCGCGCCAAAGAAGGGAGGAAAATTTGAGGACATTCTGGAGGTGTTCAAGCAAGTACAGAATAACATCCTGTTTCTTGATACCATCCAGCAGGTTCCGTCTTATGCCAAATTCTTGAAGGATTTGGTAACTGTAAAGCGGAAAACAAATGTCCTGAAAAAAGTTTGCTTGACCGAGCAAGTCAGCTCAATCCTCCAGTGTAGGCTGCCTATCAAGTATAAGGACCCCAGATGTCCTACTATTTCCTGCACAATAGGCATCAGCCACATTGAGAAGGAACTGCTAGACCTTGGAGCCAGTGTCAATCTCCTACCCTATTCAGTTTACCTGCAATTGGGGTTAGGAGAATTAAAGCCCACCTCCATGACACTGCAGTTGGCTGACCTGTCAGTCAAAGTTCCACGGCGAATAGTAGAGGATGTTCTGATCAAGGTAGATAAATTCTATTTCCCCGTGGACTTTATAGTGCTTGACACCGAGCCGGTACAGAACATTGGAGTTTAGATTCCAGTAATCCTAGGGCGACCATTCTTAGCTACGGCTAACGTCCTGATCAACTGTAGGATAGGGGTGATGAAGATCTCCTTCGGCAACATGACAGTAGAGCTGAACATCTTTGATCAATCGGAAGTGCCTGCTTGATTGAGGAGATCACAGAGGAAGAATCAAGCACCAAAGACCCCCTAGAGGCATACTTTGCTCAGTTCGGAGAGGATCTGGACTTGGATGAGTTACTTGAGCAAGAAAATGCCATTTTAGAGTTTGCTCCTCTGGAGAGTAAGGAAGAAGAGGAGGCAATAGTACCTGAGCTTCCTAAGAAGGAACTTAAGCCCCTACCGGACAATCTTAAGTATAAGTTCCTAGGTCCAGCCGATACTTTGCCTGTAATCATAGCTTCGGATCTACATGGTGCTCAGGAGGAGAAATTGCTAGACGTTTTGAGAGAGCATAAGGAAGCTATAGGCTGGACCATAGAAGATATTAAGGGAATCAGCCCCTCGGTGGTTATGCACAAGATACATCTGGAGGAAGACACTAAACCATCAAGGGAGCCACAGAGAAGGCTCAACCCGACCATGCAGGAAGTCGTCAGAGGAGAAGTAATCAAGTTATTGGATGCAGGAATCATCTACCCAATCTCTGACAGTAAATGGGTGAGCCCTATTCATGTCGTGCCCAAGTGAGCTGGAGTAACGGTCGTGCAGAACAAGGAGGGCGAATTGGTACCAACTTGAGTACAGTTTGGATGGAGAGTCTGCATTGACTACCGTAAGCTGAACACCGCCACCAGGAAAGATCACTTTCCTCTTCCGTTCATTAATCAAATGGTGGAGCAGTTGGCCGGACACGAGTATTATTGCTTTTTGGATGGTTATTCTGGATATAACCAGGTCCCTGTGGACCCTGAAGACCAAGAGAAGACGACCTTCACTTGTCTGTTCGCCTACCGACGCATGCCCTTTGGGCTATGCAATGCACCCGCTACTTTTCAGCGGTGCATGATTAGCATTTTTTCTGACATGGTGGAGAGTTTCCTGGAGGTATTTATGGACGACTTCTCAGTCTTCGGTTCATCTTTTGAGGAGTGTTTGTACCACCTCACGTTAGTCTTGGTGAGTTTTAAAGAGAAGAATCTGGTACTCAATTGGGAGAAGTGTCATTTTATGGTACAGCAAGGAATTGTACTCGGGCACGTCATCTCTCGTCGGGGGATAGAGGTAGACAAGGCGAAGGTAGATCTGATACCCAACCTTCCTCCCCCACGAACGGTGAAAGAGGTTCGCTCTTTTCTAGGCCATGCAGGATTTTATCGGCGATTCATCCAGGACTTCAGCAAGATCGCCCGGCCCTTGTGCAAACTGTTGGTGAAGGAGGCCCCTTTCATTTTTGACGAGGACTGCAAGAAGGTATTTGGGGCCTTGAAGGCAATTCTGATGTCCACACCCATCATTCGGACCCTGAGCTGGGGTACACCTTTCGAGATCATGTGTGACACGTCCGATTACGCCGTTGGAGCTGTGTTGGGGCAGCGCATTGACAAACTTCCCCACGTCATTTATTATGCAAGTCGAACTCTGAACGACGCCCAGCTGAATTATTCGACCATTGAGAAGGAGCTGCTGGCAGTCGTATTTGCTCTGGATAAGTTTCGATCCTACCTACTAGGATCGAAAGTCATCATCTACTCAGATCACGCGGCATTGAAGTATCTTTTCTTCAAAAAGGATGCTAAATCTCACCTCATCCGGTGGATTTTGCTCTTACAAGAGTTCGACATTGAGATTCGGGACAAGAAGGGTTCTGAAAACGTGGTGGCTGATCATCTCTAGAGGATTACCGTGGACTTCACGGAAGAAACCGCCCCCATCTCTAAGACCTTCCCCGATGAGCAGTTGATGCATATTGCTAATGCTCACTCACCATGGTTTGCTGACATAGTGAACTATCTTGTCACAGGTCAAATGCCTTTACATTGGGGGCGGCAAGATAAGTCCAAATTCATGTCCGTGGTGAAGAATTTTTTCTGGGACGATCCTTACTTGTTCAAGTATTGTCCCGATCAAATCATTAGGAGATGCATTCCCAAGCCTGACCAATCTAGTGTCATCTCCTTCTGTCATGATCATGCCTGTGGAGGCCACTTCAGTGCAAAGAAGACCGCTGCAAAGATTTTGCAGTGCTGTTTTTACTGGCCTACCATCTTTCAAGACGCTCACACTTATTGTGTTTCATGTGAGCGCTGTCAGAAGCTAGGGAGTATTTCATGCCGAAATATGATGCCCCTTAACCCCATTCTTATTGTTGAGATCTTTGATGTATGGGGCATCGATTTCATGGGACCTTTCCCGACCTCTTTTGGCTATCTGTACATACTAGTTGCGGTGGACTACGTGTCCAAATGGGTAGAGGCTGCTGCCTACAAGACCAACGACCACAAAGTTGTGGTCCAGTTTTTAAAGGACACTATATTCGCTCGTTTTGGTATGCCTCGAGCAATTATTAGTGACGGTGGTAAGCATTTCTGCAATAGGGTCTTCGAGCAGCTGATGAAAAAATATTGCATCACGCACAAGGTTGCCACTCCCTATCACCCTCAGACGAGTAGACAAGTGGAGGTTTCAAACAGAGAGATCAAGAGGATTTTAGAGAAGACGGTGAACCCGTCAAGGAAAGATTGGTCTCTCCGGTTGAACGATGCATTATGGGCATACAGGACAACTTTCAAGACACCAATTGGCATGTCACCTTACCGTATAGTGTACGGGAAAGCATGCCATCTGCCTATAGAGTTGGAGCACAGAGCCTACTGAGCCATTAAGCAGCTGAATTTTGATCTCACAAAGGCTGGCTCACAGAGGAAGCTCCAACTCAATGAATTGGAAGAGCTGAGGAACGATGCTTATGATTGTGCTAGGATGTACAAAGCACGGATGAAGAAGGTTCATGGCCAGAACATATTGAGGCGATTTTTTGAGCCCGGTCAGAAAGTCCTTCTTTACAATTCACGCCTGCATCTGTTTCCAGGGAAGCTCTGATCTCGATGGACAGACCTTTTCATAGTTCGATCAGTGTCTTCTTATAGGGCCATTGTGATTGAGGATCCAAAAAATGGCAGCACGTTCAAGGTGAACGGGCAACGACTGAAGCCATTTTTGGAGTTACAGAGCTCGGAGGTTGAGATGACCCTTTTAGAGGATCCGAGTTACTCGGAGTGATTGTCGTCAGGATGGAAAGTCTGG
This sequence comes from Alnus rubra, assembly GCA_028654335.1. Taxonomy (NCBI): domain Eukaryota; kingdom Viridiplantae; phylum Streptophyta; class Magnoliopsida; order Fagales; family Betulaceae; genus Alnus; species Alnus rubra. The sequence goes on from JAJPGS010002014.1 coordinate 2,127,881, forward strand.
CTGAAGACTGAAAACTTAGCGCTTGTGGGAGGCAACCCTCATCATTTTTCCTCATCATTTGATTTTATTTCTTGTGTTTTAGTTGTGATTTTCAGGACAGTGTCTGCCATTCAAGTTTGGGGGAACGCTTCTCTTGCAGTGTGCCTAACTTGCATCACCATCTCGGTATTGTATCTCTAGCCACATTGGGGACAATGTGTCATTCTAGTTTGGGGGTGGGGTAGACATTTCTGTCTGTTTTCATTTAATGTTTGCTTTGTTAATACTTGTTAATATATATACCTTATTGTTAGTTGAGTATGGTTACATCTTACTATGGTTTGCATCTCATTGGTTTGTTTAACATGTTGAATTTTGCATATCATTAAAATCTGAGATCTTTTGACTCATCTTTGGATTAGAGAGACTTGACATGTTTAAATTGTTTATCACAAGCACATTAGAATTGTTTCTGTGGGGTATGAGATTTGAATTAAAAATTATGTGTCTTGAGATTTGTAGGATGACTTGTTGATGAAACCTTGGCTTATAGTATATATATATATTAAAAAAAAAAAAAAATCTGCTTAGAATAATTTCACCAATTTGACTTCTCATTGAGTAACCGGGCCCCTTGCCTCATTAAGCATTGGGTGTTCGAGTAAAAAGATGAGAATTTCAGCTTGGATGTTTGTTTGGCTAGTTTGACTTCGTAGCCTTTTTGACTTGAGTAATTAAGCCCTTAGGGATGTTTTTACATCTAGTGCCCTAAAACCATCTGGTTTGGGAGTCACTAGCCCAACACTCGTTACATGGGTCAATTAGAAAGCTTAATGGAGTCAAGCATTGCACAGCCGACACAAAAATAATAAATAAATAATAATAAATGTAAGTTAAGCCTTGTTTATTTTTATTTGATGGAATATATGTGCGAATTTTTGGGATATATGTGCTTTGAGGAAAATCGAAACCCCATGACTCTATGTTATTCACACCTTACACTTTTGAACATGTGTTGTCTCAAATTTTCCATCTATGAGTTGATCGATTTTAGATAACATGATAATATGATATTCATTTTGTTAAATATACTCATGATGTGTGAACCATGTGTTTGAATGATGATTTTTTTCTCAATTGATAATTCAGTACTTCAATGTTTGTGGGTATCATTTCTGGCAAACCCTCACAAGACTTCACTCGTCCACTAGGGAGTCCTAGGGGTTTAAAAGGCTTGTTGCATATGCTAAATGCAATCGTTTCTCCCATGAAAGAGGATTTATGTTTCATGCTTTGATTTAGTTTTTCATTTTGTTTTACTAAAGGAGTAGCAAAATGTAAGTTTGGAGGTATTTGATGAGTGCCAAATATTGTGTATTTGGACCCCTTGATTTACATTAGTTAGACCTTTAGCCTTGTTATTTTCTGATGCTTTGGTTAGTTTTTGTGTTTTTATGTTTTGTAGGTCAATAAATGAGGAATGGCAAAATTCATGTGGAATTGACTTGGAAAATTTGGAAGTTCTGAAGAACTCGATCGATCGAACTTAAATTCGATCAATCAAATTTTGCCCGAAGTCGATCGATCGAATAAAAGTCGATCGATCGAAATTTCCCAGAACTTACTTTTGCAGAAGTGCGCCAGAACACCTAATCAGGAGCTTCTCCATGACAAAAAGCAGTTCTCCCTCTGATTTTCGCAGCAGAACACGTTGGTTTCGTGAGCTTGGTTGTCTCTAGCAAGAGAGGAACCCTAGAGGGGGTTAGAGGAGTCATTTTACATGGGTTTCTAGCCCTAATTTCGTTCTATAAAAGCCATAGCCATGTCTCCTTGTTGGGAGAGTTCGGAGAATAGTAGATAGGTTTAATTTCCTGCATTTTGTAGTTTATCTCAGTAGCTTTTGTCCTTAGACACTTTCTCTTTGTAAAGCTTTTCTTTTATCTCCATGTTTGTTCTTCATTTTCTTGTGGTGTTCTTAGTCATGGAAGGCTAGTAACCTCAACTAAGGTTGAGGATGAAACCTTTCTATTGATGACACTCACACTCTTGTTATACTACTTGCACATTTAATGATATATCATATTTGTTGTTCAAGTTCCATTCATTTAAATGCTTTATCTTTTGCAATGAATGTGGTTGATGGTAGATATAGGACATTTAATGTGTTTCAACCGATGGATACATTGTTTTATCGGTTTGAATGATGATATCCATTGTGATTTGTTCACTAAATGGATACATTGGATGATTTGATTTCAAATGGGTACTCTTTGAGATTTATCTTTGAGTTGGATTCATTTAATGGTTCTAGAGTTTGTGGTTAAGAAATTTGAATGACATCCAAAGTTTAATGTTCTTTGGGTGTTCAAGTGGAAACCAAGAGTGTGAGTTGTTGAATTTGGTTTGGTAGATTCCTTAGCCTTAGTTCCTTTTAATTTGCATATTTCATTTCATCTCTTTTATTTAATCTTTTGTTCTTGAATCAAGCTTCAAACCTTTGGAACTAGGTTAAAATGAGGTTGATTAAACAAGACACCAATATTTGACCATTTCCCTGTGGATTCGACCTCGCACTTGAACACACTATATTGCAAACGATTCGTGCACTTGCGAGTACTCATTAAAACTCACAAAATTAATCAAAGACCTCTTCTCTTATCTAGAATTTCTAGAAGCAAAAAGTCAGAGAAGGAAAAGATGTACCTTAGGGGAGTCTTAGATAGTTCACATTTTCATCGCATGAGGAAAGTAACTATCTATCATTAAGATGCAACAGGAAAACTTAGCTGATATCATGCATAAACTCTCAATCATATATAAGCATATTTAATCAATGCACAATGAACTGAGATATCAGGCAAAAACACATGCAAAATCTTGAAAGCTATCAAAAGAAAGAAATAAAGTTCCGCATCTTCTCCCCAATTTTTTTTTTTTTTATTGAAAAAAAATAAACACAAAAACAACAAAGACATGCTTATGGAAAATAAAATGACATCTAATCCCAACATGTAAGGTAAACCAAACCTGTCCTCATGGAGAGAGGTTTAAGAAATACCAAGACAGAAAAGTAGCCGCCCGACGTGCTTCAACTGTCATCCCCAAAAGAGAATATCTGCAGATGTTTGTCAAGATAACAAGAGAAAATATGGGGATAAAATAAACGGTTCCTCAAACAGAATGCAAGGCATGAGTACGACATGACAAGATAAACAATGCAATGCAAACATACCTGACATGCACTAGGATTTAGGAACCAAAATCCTAGGCATGGGAGACCTCACCTACTAGGTGAGTCCACTCCCCCTTAAGGGGTGAATTGTCTCATCCTTCCTTACCCATACCTTCTTTACCTATGAGGCAGGGGTGTGAGCCATGTCCCAATTGATCAGTCTGACTAGGACATTCTTCATCATGTTGACAAGCCCTTCATTGGTCTGATTCTTCTTGGGCTTCTAAGGCTTCACTTAGAAGCATTCAGCTTTGATGTGGCCATACTTACCACAGTGATAGCATGAGGGAGAATCCCTTTGAGGATAATGCCGTTGTTGCCGAAAAACATGATGAGGCTAAGAAGGTTTAGAGCTAGACTTACCTGTCTTTTGCTCTGTTTTCCTGATTCGAGGCTGCTGATGTCGGATTTCCAGAGACACCACAATGATAGCAGGTAGGCTAACTTCGTTTGCTGAAATGCTTCTTGAAGGGCTCTGCAAATTTAAGATTAGCATTTTCACAAACAACAAAATCCTTACCTCTTTGATATATATGCCTCCTATGGGGCGGGACATATTTATCTGAAGAGGTTTTCTCAATAACACCCTTTTTGGAGTCCTCCTGCTTCTTCCAAGGTCTGTGAGATTTTAACACAACACAATTTGGTCAAATATGACCAATTTTCCCACAATTATGACAAATAGGAACAAACTTACCTTGTGTTCCTGAATCCTTGGAGTTAGGCATCACACATTTATCTAAGTAAGAATTTTTAGAACAAGCTGCATCTACTATCACATGCTTAATACCAACAGAGTCTAATTCAGAATCAGAAGCTTGTGAAGTAGAAGTATTTAAATCAACAGTCAAATCAGGCTTGTTCGAAATATCTGAATGAATACACAGCATGCTTTTCAAATTATCACTTGAGAATTTTTTCAGGAGATCTTCAGATTCTTTTAATTATTCTCAAGTGTATCAATAATGTCAAACAACATGGTATTCTCAGATCTCAAAGAGTCAATCAAAGCATGAGATTCAGATAACTGAACAATCAAAGACTCTTTTTCTTGCTTCACCTTTTTAAGCTCTTTAGAATGTTGAGCATTCTTCAATTTATTAAAAACCTTAAAGAGCTTAATATCAGAATCTTCATTAGAAAACTGAGAAGAATTCATGATAAAAGGTGTAATAAAAAAAATAGAAGTCACAAGAGATGAGGATCACACTCAGGAAATAAATCCTAAACAGAGTGTACCTGCTCTGATACCAATTGAAAAATAAATGGACTTCTAAATTTAACAGTGTGTGAACAGTGTGCAACAAAATATTAAATGCGGAATTTAAAGTCGACAAATATTTTGTTGACGAAGTGGAAACTCGATTAAGAGAAAAACCACTCCGGGGCAGCCAAACCCAGGATATCCACTATTCAGAAGACAAAGCTAGATACAAAGCAGTAACACTCACATACCCTTGATGCAGTGGTCGTACCTTGCTCTCTAACGTGTAACCCAACACAAACGCTTCCCAACCAGGTTCACCTACCTAAAGGGGTCTTCAATGGAAGTCCTTACCTTAGAGCCGACCTCTAAGATAGACTTCGGTTGTAGCACAGCAACAACACATTTGAACAGGGCTTCAGAGGAAATATCACGTCTCTGAGCAGTTGAGGAATTCAATACCGAATTCTTGCAGTTCTCAGTGCCTAGGAGCCTCTATCTATAGGTTGGGGGCTCAAATGAGCGTCAAGCAAAATATACCCTGGCACCGTCCGAACAGTGGACATGGGCCGTCCGGACCGACAACTGTGCGACAAGATTTTCCAAAAATTTCGTGGAGAAATCTTTCCTGTTTAAGGACATCGTCCGGACGGGATGGCACATCGTTCGGACGATCGTACGTCCGCTGCAAGTAATTTCCTTCTAAGGCTCTTGAGCGTCCGGACCATGGGGGATGAGCTTCCGGACGGCTATTCTACAACACGCAATTTCCATATCAGTAATGCGCGCGTCCGGACCATGATAGGCAGTCGTCCGGACGGTTGAAGTCGAATCGGCACTTTCCTTCTTTGATGCACACACGTCCGGACCACAGCTGTCAGACGGCTGGGCGGTCATATTTGAATTGCGATTCTTGCCTTACGGAGACGCGCGTCCGGACGGGATACCACGTCGTCCGGACGGTTGATTGATCTTCCCTTTCTTGGAACTTGGAAAGAAATCAGAAACTGATCGAGTACTGGGAGGCGTCCAAACATGCTGTTGAAACGTCTGGACGGATGCAAGCTGGCACAGAAACTTCTCGATATAGTATGGGGTTCGGACGGAATGAACACTTCGTCCGGAAGGATGATTCTGGTTTGTCTGGCGTCCGGACGGGATGACACGTTGTCCGGACGGATGGAACAGTGGACAGATGGGCGTCCGAACGGGATGGCTCGATCGTCTGGACGATTGACAGGGAACTTGAAATTCTTCTGACTTGTAGGCAGAAACGACTGACATCACTCTGAAAGTGGAATCCATGTTTACAACATCTTTACACTTAAGTGATTTTGTCCAAACACAGAATAAGGCCAAAATACTAACAGAGTGTCTTGTAACTAGCTTTGTTTTTGGATGGTGGAGTTCCTAGGTTTGGCTGCCCCAGAGTGGTTTTTCTCTTCACATAGTTTCCACTTCGTAACAAATATCTTGTCTTATGTAAATTCCGCATTTGAGATATTTTGTTGCACACACACTTAATTAATTTAGAAGTCAATATTTATTTTCAATTGGTATCAGAACTTGGTACATTCTGTTTTAGATTTATTTATTGAGTGTAATCTCTTGACTTCTATTTTGTTTATTTTTATAAATGTCTCAAAATCATAATTCAGTTCCGTCCTTTGATGGGACGAACTATGGCTATTGGAAAGCCCGCATGCGCTTCTTTTTAAAATCAATTGACGTCTTGAAAATTGTTGAAACTAGTTGGATTAAACCAGAAGAAACAGACGAAATTAATGTTACTCAAACAAGCGCACGGCTCTCCAATGATAAAGCCCTCCATGCACTATGTCAAGCACTTTCACCTTCTGAATTCGTAAGAATTTAAAATTGTGAAATTGATAAAAATGCATGGCGAATTCTATAAACAACATATGAAGGCACAAAACTGGTGAAATCTGCTAAGCTTCAAATGTTGATTTTTAAATTTGAAGAGATTAAGATGCTAGAAGAAGAGATCTTCGGAGAATTCTACACTAGATTAGCGACCTAAGAAACTCGATGGTGAGTCTTGGGAAGCAAATCTCGGATGTAAAACTCATCCGAAAGATACTAAGATCTTTGCCTGAGCGTTTCAAGATTAAGGTGACAACTATAGAAGAAACCAGAGATTTGGAGGAGATGAAGATTGAAGAGCTGGTAGGATCTCTTCAGACATATGAATACTCCTTACCTCCAGTCAGAAGGAAAAAACTATTGCCCTCAAAGCATTGAAGGCACCTAAGAAGAAATCCAGAGTCTCATATGACGAAGACTCTGACGTTGATGAAGACGCAGTGGCAATGTTAGCCAAGAACTTCGAGCGGTTCATGAAAAATAATAAATTCAAGAAGAAGTTCTCTGACAAACTAAGAAAGGCTCCCCACACAGCTGAGTCAGAAGAAGCATAGAAGAAAGATCCGAGGGGTCCCCAATGCTTTGAATGTTCAGGTTTCGGGCACATCAGGACTGAATGTGCAAATCTGAAGAAATTAAAAAGGAAAGCCTTTAATGCAACTCTAAGCGATGAGTCTGACAAGGAAGAAGAAACTCCTGAGGAAGAAAAATTCCTGGCCTTCGTGGCCCCACATGAAGAAAAGGAGGATTCTCAATCTTACTACTCTGAGAATAGTGAAGAAGAAGATATCCAATCAGCCTATCTGTAGAGTTCTTAAAACCGAGGGAGAAATACAAGCAACAGGTATTAGAGCTTAACAGCCTCAGGACTGAGAAGCCCGCCATGCTCATTAAGATCAATAATTTGGAAGAGAGGCTTTTGGAGACACAGTTACAGCTAGAGAGAGTCTCAGACGAGAAACTAATTCACATGCTCTCTATTCAGAAGTGCCCAACCGACAAGACCGGACTCGAGTATGTTCCTCCTTCTACTTCTGATGTTGCTTCTACCTCCCAGACTATTTTTGTGAAGCTAGTTATTCTCGAGTCTCCACCCTCAAGCATGGATAAGGGAAAAACTGTAATGGATGGGGAAGTACCAGTCATCCCTCAGCCTCTGGCCAAGCTTCCTATCAGAAGAAATCCTCTCACATGCCATCACTGTGGTGAGCCAGGGCACATCAAACCTAAATGCCCACATCGGCAAGTTCAAAGGAAGAAAAAGTGGCAGGCTCCTAAAACTCCCATGTGTCACCAATGTGGAGTTAGCATATCAGACCTAGGTGTCCTCTACCTAAGACACCCAGGCATCATAGATCTCCACCCAGAAATCATGTCCCAAGGCATCAGCAGCTGCAGAAGCCTATTCAAGCAAAAAAGACTTGGCTCCCCAAGAAGCTGTATTTGGAGGAACAGAAGGCTGCAAGAAGGGAAATCTCCTATGAAGAAACATCTTCTGTCAGTTCCTTCATGCAAGATCTGGTCAGATTTCTGGCACTACAGCTAAAGAAGGAAGGACAGGACAAGAAAGAGGACACCCACACCCCAAGGGGGAGCGGACCTACCCAGTAGGTGAGGTCACACATGCCTAGGATTTTGGTTCCTAAATCCTAGAGCATGACAGGTACACTTGCATAGCATTTTTATAGCATCTTATGAAATCTTTGCATGTTGTTATGGAACCATCTTTTCTATCCCTATATTTCCTCTTGTTTGTCTTGAGGAAATTCTGCAGGTATTAAATAGGGATGATAGAAAAAGCACGTCGAGCGGCTGCTTTTCTATCATGGTACTGTCAAACCTCTCCCTGAGGTCAGGTTCGCTTTTACCTTACATGCTTGTACTATACTATCGTCTTTATTATGAAGCATGTTTTTCTTTTTCTTTTCAAAATAAAAAGAAAGGGGGGGGATTAAGGATGCAAAGTTTTGTTGTTCCATTATATAGCTTATCTTATGTATGTTTAACTGATGTCTTAGTTTTTTATGCATTTATTCTTTTGCCTTTATATAACTGAGAGTTTTTCTTGATATCTGCAAAGTTTCCCAGTTGCATCCATACTAGATAGTTGATTTTCTCATGTGATGAAATTATGCACTATCCAAGGCTCCCCTAAGGTGCATTTTTTCTCTCTGACCTTTAGCTTCTGAAAATTCTATTAGTTAGTATTATTGGCCTCATTTTGTTTGGACAAAATCACTTGTATGTAAAGATGCTGTAAACATGGATTCCACTATTCAGAGCACTCTCTACTGTTCATCCATCTGCACTGCTTGAAAGTTAGAAGAATTTTGGTTCCTTTTCAGCCGTCCGGACGATCGTGCCATCCCGTCCGGATGCCCATCTGTCTACTGTTCATCCATCTGGACGACTTTTCATTCTGTCTGGATGCCCAATAGACGAAGCGTCAACCGTTTGGACGACGTGTTTTTCTGTCCGGACCCTATACTATATCAAGAAGCTTCTGTTCCAGCTTTCATCCGTCCGGAGGTTCAATCCCCATGGTCCGAACGCGTGAAGCCTTATATGGAAATTACTTGCAGCAGACATGCGACCGTCTGGACGACAGTGTCTCACCGTCGGGACGCGGCTCTTAAACATGAAAGATTTTTAGTGAAATTCTTGAAAATTCTTGTCGCACTGCTTTCCGTCCGGACGGCCAAGGTTCACTGTTCGGACGGCATCCGTACATATTACTGCAGTCACCCATTCTGCACCTCAGCCTATAAATAGAGACCCCTGGGCATTGAGAACTGCAAGAATTCGTTATTGAATTCCATAAGTGCTCAGAGAAGTTATTTTTCCTCTGAAGCCATTGCAAGTGTGCTGTTGCTGTGCTACATCTGAAGTCTATCTTAGGGGACGACCCTAAGGTAAAGGATTCCATCGAAGACCCCTTTAGGTAGGAGACCTGGTTGGGAGGCGTTCGTGTTGGGTTACACGTTAGAGAGCAAGGTACGACCACTACATCAAGGGTATATGAGTGTTACTGCTTTGTATCTAGGTTTGTTTTCTGAATAGTGGATATCCTGGGTTTGGCTGCCCCAAAGTGGTTTTTCTCTTAACTGAGTTTCCACTTCGTCAACAAAATCTCTGTGTCATTTAATTTCCGCATTATTATTTTTGTTGATACTTTGTGCACACACTTGCTGTTTATTTTAGAAGTCAATTTCAATTTTCAATTGGTATCAAAGCAGGTACACTCTGTTTAGGATTTATTTCCTGAGTGTGATCCTCATCTCTTATGACTTCTATTTTTTTTATTACACCTTTTATCATGGATTTCTCTCAGTTATCTGAAGAAAATCATGATATTGAGCTCTCTAAAGTTTTTGCTAAAATAGATAAAATTGTTTCTCCAAAAGAACTCAAAAAGGTGAAGCAAGAAAAATAGTCTTTGATTGTTCAGTTATCTGAATCACATGCTTTGATAGACTCTTTGAGATCTGAGAATACCATGCTATTTAACATTATTGATACACTTGAGAATAAATTAAGAGAATCTAAGGATCTCTTGAAAATATTCTCAAGTGATAATTTGAAAAGCATGCTTTGTATTCATTCAGATATTTCTAACAAACCTGCTTCAATTGTTGATGATATGAGTACTTCTACTTCACATGCTTCTGATTCTGAAATAGATTCTATTAATATTAAACCTGTGATAGTGGATACAGCTTGTTTAGAAAATTCTTGCTTAACTAATCATGTGATGCCAAAATCCAAAGATACAGGTACACAAGCTCATGGTAAGTTTGTCCCTACTTGTCATAATTGTGGGAAGATTGGTCATATTAGGCCAAATTGTTATTTGTTGAAATCCCACAGGCATTGGATTAAGCAAGATGCTCTGAGGAAAAGTGAAGTTGAAGATTCTTCCTCAGCAAAATATGTCCCTCCGCATAGGAGACATATAAAAGGTAAGGGCAATGTTATTTGTAAGAATGCTAACCATAATTTTGCAGAGAATGTCAAGAAGCATTCAAACAAAATAAGTTTGCCCGCATGTCATCACTGCGGCATCACCGGTCACATCCCATCCAAATGTCCACAGCTCCAGAAGTTGAAGGTTCAGAGGAAGCTGCCAACAAGAGCTACATTAGGCACTCTACCTCCTACGGTACTTCAGGCTTCACGGCATCAACAGCAGTTTGTTCCTGCCTATCAGAGTGGCGAATCAAAGAAGAACAAACCAAGGCGCTACAAGAGGAAGCCGCAGAAGCCCACTAGCAACCATGGCTATGAAGGGTTGTTGAGCCTGATGCAAGATATGCTAAGGAGTATGGCCAATATGGACATGACCCGCAAACCATCTCCACGGGTTAAGCAGGTATGGGTCAAGAAGGATGAGACCATTCACCCCTTGAGGGGGAGTGGACTCACCTAGTAAAGGTGAAGTCGATTGTGGTTCCTAAATCCTAGTGCATGTCAGGTATGTTTGCATTGAACTGTCTATCTTGTTATATCTTATTCATGCCTTGCACTCTGTTTGAGGAATTGTTTATTTTATTCTATCCCCATATTTTCTCTAGTTTTCTTGAGAAACATTTGCAGATATTTTTTTTGGGGATGACAGTTAAAACACGTCGGACAGCTGCTTTTCTGTCTTGGTATTTCTAAACCTCTCTCCATGAGGACAGGTTTGGTTTTACCTTACATGCTGGGATTAGATGTCATTTCCTTTTCCATAAGCATGTCTTTGTTGTTTTTTTTTTTTTGTTTATTATTTTGCCTGATATCTTAGTTCATTGTGCATTGATTAAATATGCTTATATATGATTGAGAGTTTATGCATGATATCTGCTAAGTTTTCCTGTTGCATCTTAATGATAGATAGTTACTTTCCTCATGCGATGAAAATGTGCACTATCCAAGACTCCCCTAAGGTACATCTTTTCTTTCTCTGACTTTTTGCTTCTAGAAATTCTAGATAAAAGAAGAGGTTTTTGATAAGATGGCCAAATTGACCAAATGCTAGTTGAACCTAAAACCTAAAAATTCTGGCATTCTCTCTAGGTTGCAGCATCAAAAGAATCAAGCAATTACTTTTATGAATTATGAGCGATATATATATATTTTCTGCTTATGTGCTAAAATATGCCTTGTCCTTCATGGTACAAGTAAAACAATTGAATGCTGCATCTTAGGGGGAGTGTATCAGATGAGGGTGGCTAGGCCCTAGTAATTTATAAGGTTTGACTTTTGGCTGATCTTTCATTGACTTTCTCTCTTGTTTGGAAAATCTGGTTGCTTTTTGTCATATCAGTGAAAATCATACCTTATTGAGAAAGTCTTCACACACACACGCATTGTATTAGTTGAGTAATCTATTTAAAATTTCTATCTGCAAGGAAATTCGTGCTTATTGAATACTTAACTCTCATTTATATCTTTGTATATTTTTGCAATGCTATTTGACTGTTTTATCAGTTGATTATATATGCGTGTTCTGAAACTAACTTGAGAAAAATTAAATTCTGCAAATTTTTCTTCAGTTTTATGTTTTTCAGTGTGAAGCACCCGGACGGACCTATTCCGGACGAGCGCAGTCTTGTCATACATTGTTCTAGCCGTAGCCATCCGGATGGTTAAGTGACATGTCCGGCCAGGATCTCTACAGGTTTAAGACTTGCGTCTCTTTTTCTGCCATACACACATCTTAGCATTTTTTGATTTATCATGGCATGTTGTGTGTTTTTCTCGTGGGTTTCTCCCGAGATTTTGGCATTCTTTGCACATCTCTTCTCATCCCATGATTTTCAATGTGTCTTCCGTTATTCTTTTAAGTTTTTGTGCTTTTAGAATATTGGAATATTTGTTGGGATATTTTCTTAAGATACTGTGCATGAAAATCCTATTTTGTATGTGTGTTGGGTTGATATTGATATATATGGGTAATTTGGATTGCGATCTTTATTTTTGTATGTCTTTGGCATCCATTTGACAGCCGTCTTAAATACCACATTATTTTTGGCACTAACAGGTTCTATTGGTATTTTTGGAGATATTTCTGATTGGTTTTGGTTCAGGAATACAACATCCAGCGGCTCCCAGCACAGTGTTTGACAGATGCATACTTTGGAAAATTAATTTTGTTTGAGGTAATGTGATCAAAATTTCCAAGGGTCTCAGGATTTAAGATGAGCCTTTTCCCCTAGCTCATACAAAGCCTTTCGTAGCATTCCCTTAAATCTGCATCAGTCAGCGGTTCAGTGGTGAATCTCCTCAGTTATCTTGCAGACCGGTTGCTTAGAGGATGTCAATCTGCGGATAACTAGGTTCAGGCTTTGCAAAATCAAGAGATTGAAGATCTTTTAGTCCATGGTTCTTGGCTTCTTGAGCTAGAAGCCGAAGTATTACAAATCCAGCCTTTTATACGGATTTCTCTCCGTTACTTGATTTCAGTGGATCAACAGGATTTGATACTTGGAGGATTTATGTTCCTCTCTTTTGGGCCACTTGCAAACTTTTCTCTAGTTTCCTATCGATTAGGATTTTAGAACATTTTTTGTCTGTGGATATTATTACTCTGTTTACCCTTGTACTTCTGAGACATTGAAGGGGAGTAATTGTTGTGTAGTTTTTCTTATTACTCTGTTTTTGCCCTTTGTCCCTTTGTGACAAAAAGGAGGAGTAATTTTAATTTTTGGACCGGGAATGTATTTCCAAACCGGTCAAGTGATTTTTGTCCCAGAATGGCCAAAGGGGGAGTTTGTTAGTATTATTGGCCTCATTCTGTTTGGACAAAATCACTTGTATGTAAAGATGTTGTAAACAGGGATTCCACTATTCAGAGCACTCTCAGAAGACTCTGCACTGCTTGAAAGTTAAAAGAATTCAGGTTCCCTGTCAGCCGTCCGGACGATCCTGCCATCCCGTCCGGATGCCCATCTGTCTACGGTTCATCCGTCTGGACGACATGTCATTCCGTCCGGACACCCGACAGACGAAGCTTCAACCGTCCGAACGACGTGATTTTCCGTCCGGACCCTATACTGTATCAAGAAGCTTCTGTTCAAGCTCGCATCCGTCCGGACGTCTCGGCAGCCCGTCCGGACGCCTCTCGGTGATCAATCAGCATCAGATTCTTTCCAAGTTCAGAATAAGGGAAGATTGATACACCCGTCCGGACGATGTGGTTTCCCGTTGGGATGTGCTCTTATATAAGGCAAGAATCGCAATTCAAATATCACCGTCCGGACGTCAGTCAGCCTTGGTTCGGACGCGCGTGCAACTAATATGGAAATTGCCGATTCGACTTCAACCGTCCTGGCGCCTGCCCCTCATGGTCCGGACACGCGCATATCAAATATGGAAATTGTGTGTTGAAGAATTGCCGTCCGGACGTTCATTCCCCATGGTCCGGAAGCACGAAGCCTTATATGGAAATTACTTGCAGCAGACGTGCGACCGTCCGGATGACAGTGTCTCACCGTCCGGACGCGGCTCTAAAACAGGAACAATTTTCAGCAAAATTCTCGGAAAATCCTGTTGTATTGTTGTCCTTCCAGACGGCCTAGGTTCACCGTCCCGAAGGCGTCCGTACATATTACTACAGTCGCCCATTCTGCACCTCAGCCTATAAATAGAGGCCCCTGGGCATTGAGAACTGGAAGAATTCGGTATTGAATTCCACAAGTGCTCAGAGAAGTTATTTTTCCTTTGAAGCCATTGCAAGTGTGATGTTACTGCGCTACATCTAAAGTCTATCTTAGGGGACGGCCCTAAGGTAAAGGATTCCATTGAAGACCCCTTCAGGTAGGAGACCTGGTTGGGAGGCGTTCGTGTTGGGTTACACGTTAGAGAGCAATGTACGACCACTGCATCAGGGGTATGTGATTGTTACTGCTTTGTATCTAGCTTTGTCTTCTGAATAGTGGATATCTTGGGTTTAGCTGCCCCGGAGTGGTTTTTCTCTTAACTGAGTTTCCACTTCTTCAACAAAATATTTGTCTCCTTTAATTTCGCATTTAATATTTTGTTTCACACTATTCACAGTCACTGTTAAATTAGAAGTCCATTTAATTTTTCAAGAGAGATTTTTTTTTCTAAGATGGTCAAAATGACCAACTCGCTAGTTGAACCTAGAACCCATAAATTCTGGCATTCTTTCTAGGTTGCAGCACCAAGTGATAAAAAGCATTCAAAACTAAATAAATATGGATAAAAAGATCCACTGCTTATGTGCTATAAATCTGTTCTTGAACTTGTCCCTATAGAAACAGTTAGTGACCAAATCATTGCGGAAATAGACGGTCACTAAAGGACTATGTAAAAGGAAAAAAAAAAAAAAAGTGCTACAACTTATGGGGAGCATATCAGATGAGGGTGGCTAGGCCCTAGTGTTAGTTTGTAATTGGCCACATTCTGTTAGACAAAATCACTTCTTTGCAAAGATGCCTTTTATCTGGGATTCCGCTATTCATAAGTGTTCCAGAAGATTCTGCACAATTTGCAAGTCCAAAAATTCAGTTCCCTGCCAGCCGTCCGGACGACGTGTCATACCGTCTGGATGCCCAGCTATCCAATGCATCAACCGTCCGGACGATGTGACATGCCGTCCAGACGCACATCAGACTAAAGCATCATCCGTCCGGACGACGTGGATTCCCGTTCGGACCTTCCTCTGTGTCGAGAAGATTCGAATTGCTCCAGCTTGCATACGTCCGGACGATTCAGCAGCCCATCCGGACGACCTTCAATGTTCGATCAAGCTTCAGGATTTCTTTCCAAACACAGATATGGGAAGATTGTTGCAACTGTCTGAACGAAATGGATTCCCGTTCAGACTCCTTCATCCTTAAGGCAAGTATCGCAATTCAAATCCAGACGTCCGGACGACAGTCAGCATGGTCTGGACGCGCGTGCATCAGATATGGAAATTGCGTGCATTAGATTGACTGTTCGGACGCCCATCCTCTTGGTCCGGACGCGTTGAGCCTCTATATGGAAATTACTTGCAGCGGATGTGAGACCATCTGGATGACAGTGCCTCACCGTCCAGATGTGGCTCTCAAACAGGAAAGATCTTCATCCAAATTTTCAAAATTTTGGTCGCACAGTTGTCCGTCCGGACGGCCTATGACCACTGTCCAGACGGCGCCCAGTTTTATCAAGCTAGACGCTCATTTGAACTGTTAGCCTATAAATGGAGGCTCCTAGGCTTGAGAACAACAAGAATTCGGTATTGAATTCCACTAGTGCTTAGAGAGCTATATTGTGAGGTTATTGAGCTGAGTTGATCTCTTTGAAGCCGTTGCTGTGTGTGCTGGTGTTGCGCTTAAACTGAAGTTTATCTTACGGTTGACCCTAAGGTAAAAGATTCCATTGAAGATCCCTTCAGGTAGGAGACCTGGTTGGGAGGCGTTCGTGTTAGGCTACACGTTAGAGTGCAAGGTACGACCACTGCATAAGGGGTATGTGAGTGCTACTATCTTGTAACTAGTCTTGTCTTCTGAATAGTGGATATCCTGGGTTTGGCTGCCCCTGAGTGGTTTTTCTCATCTTGACTTTCCACTTTGTTAACAAAAATCTTGAGTTATTTATTTTTCGCATTATTTTGCTAACACATTGCGCACACACACTTGCTTTTTTTTAGAAGTCAATTCTATTTTTCAATTGGTATCAGAGCAGATACACTCCGTTTAAAGATTTAATTCCTGAGTGTGATCCTCATCTCTTGTGCTTCTATTTTTTGATTACACCTTTTATCATGGATTTCTCTCAGTTATCTGAAGAAAATCATGATATTGAGCTTTCTAAAGTTTTTGCTAAAATAGATAAAATTGTTTCTCCAAAAGAGCTCAAAAAGGTGAAGCAAGAAAAAGAGTCTTTGATTGTTCAGTTATCTGAATCACATACTTTGATTGAGTCTTTGAAATCTGAGAATACCATGCTGTTTAACATTATTGAAACACTTGAGAATAAATTAAAAAAATCCGAGGATCTCTTGAAAAAATTCTCAAGTGATAATTTGAAAAGCATGCTGTGTATTCATTCAGATATTTCGAACAAGCCTGGTTTAACTACTGATTTAAGTACTTCTACTTCACATGCTTCCGATTCTGAATTAGATTCTGTTGATATTAAGCCTCTGATAGTAGATGCAGCTTGTTCTGAAAATTCTTGCTTAAATAACTGTGTGAAGCGAAAATCCAAAGATACAGGTACACAAGCTCATGCTAAGTTTGACCCTACCTGTCATAATTGTGGGAAGATTTGTCATATTAGGCCAAATTGTTATTTGTTGAAATTCCACAGGCCTTGGATTAAGCAGGATGCTCTGAGGAAAAGTGAAGTTGAAGATTCTTCCTCAGGAAAATTTGTCCATCTGCATAGGAGACATATAAAAGGTAAAGGTAATGTTATTTGTAAGAATGCTAACCATAATTATGCAGAGAATGTCAAGAAGCATTCAAACAAAAGAAGCTTGCCCACCTGTCATCACTGCAGCATCACGGGTCAATCCGACCCAAATGTCCACAACTCCAAAAGTTGAAGATTCAGAGGAAGCCGCCAACAAGAGCTACACCTCCGATGGCTTTTCAGGCTCCACGGCATCAGCAGAAGTTTGTTCCTGCCAATCAGAGTGGTAAACCAAAGAAGAACAAATCTAGGCGCTACAAGAGAAAGCCGCAGAAGCTCAATAGAAGCCATGGCTATGAAGGATTGCTGAGCCTAATACAATGTATGCTCAGGAGTATGGCCAACATGGACATGACCCCCAAACCATCTCCACGGGTTAAGCAGGTATGGGTCAAGAAGGATGAGACAATTCACCCCTTAAGGGGGAGTCGACTCACCTAGTAGGTGATATCTCCCATGCCTAGGATTTTGGTTCCTAAATCCTAGTGCATGTCAGGTATGTTTGCATTGCATTGTCTATCTTGTAATATCTTATTCATGCCTTGCATTCTGTTTGAGGAACTGTTTATTTTATCCCCCATATTTCTCTCTTGTTATCTTGAGAAACGTTTGCAGATATTTTTTTGGCGATGACAGTTAAAGCACGTCGAGCGGCTGCTTTTCTGTCTTGGTATTTCTAAACCTCTCTCCCTGAGGACATGTTTGGTTTTACCTTATATGCTGAGACTAGATGTCATTTCCTTTTCCATAAACATGTCTTTGTTGTTTTTCTGTGTATTGGTTTTGAACAAAAAACAAAAAAATAAAAAAATAAAATAAAAAAAATAAAATTGGGGGAGAAGATGTGGAACTTTATTTTTTCTTTTGATAGCTTTTCAGATATTGCATGTACTTTTTCCTGATATCTCAGTTCATTGTGCATTGATTAAATATGCTTATATATGATTGAGAGTTTATGCATGATATCTGCTAAGTTTTCCTGTGGCATCCTAATGATAGATAGTTACTTTCCTCATGCGATGAAAATGTGCACTATCCAAGGCTCCCCTAAGGTACATCTTTTCCTCTCCGACTTTTTGCTTCTAGAAATTATAAATAAGAGAGATGTTTTTGAGAAGATGGCCAAATTGACCAGATGCTAGTTGAAGCTAGAACCTAAAATTTTTGTCATTCTCTCTAGATTGCAGCACCACTAGAATCAAGCAGTAACTCTTCAGTTTTCTGTGCTATATGCTTACATTCACTGCTTCTGTGCTGAAATAAGCCTTGTCCTTCATGGTGCAAGTAAAACAATTAGGTGTTGCATCTTAGGGGGAGTGTATCAGATGAGGGTGGCTAGGCCCTAGTAATTAATAAGGTTTGACTTTTGGCTGATCTTTCATTAATTTTCTCTCTTGTTTGGAAAATCTGGTTTCTTTTTGTCATATTAGTGAATTTCATTCCTTATTGAGAAAGTCTTCCACACACACGCATTGCATGAGTTGAGTAATCTATTTAAAATTTCTATCTGCAGGGAAATTTGTACTTATTGAATACTTAACTCTCATTTATATCTTAGCATATTTTTGCAATGCTATTTGACTGTTTTATCAGTTGATTATACATGCGTGTTTTGAAGCTAACTTTTGGGAAAAATATTTTTTCTGCAAATTTTTCTCCAGTTTCATATTTTCAGTGTGAAGCGTCCGGACGGACCTTTTCTTATGTTCGGACGAGCACAGTCTTGCTATACGCTGTCCTAGCTGTAGCCGTTCAGATGGATAAGTGACATGTCTGGACGGGATTTCTACAGGTTTAAGACTTGCGTCTCTTTTTCTGCCATACACACATCTTTGCATTCTTATTGATTTATCATGGCATGTTGTGTGTTTTTCTTATGGATTTCTCTCGAGACTTTGGTATTTTTTTGCACATCTCTTCTCATCCCATGATCTTCATTGTGTCTTCCGTTATTCTTTTAATTTTTTGTGCTTTTAGAATATTGGAATATTTGTTGGGATAATTTATTGAGATAGTGTGCATGAAAATCATATTATGTCTGTGTGTTGGGTTGATATTGATGTATCTGGGTCATTTGGATTGCGATCTTTGTTTTTGTAGTTCTTGGGCATCCAATTGACAGCTGTCATAATACCACATCTTTTTGGGACTAACAGGATCTAATATTTCTTTCTGGTGTTATTTTTGGAAATATTTCTGTTTAAATCTTTTCAGGAATATGTTGTCCAGCAGCTTCCAGCACAATATCTGACAGATTGATCCTTTGGAAAACTGACTGTTGTTGAAGTTGGATGTTCAAATTCCAAAGGTCTCAGAATTTAGATGAGCTTTTTCCCTTAGCTCATGCAGAGCCTTTCGCAGCATTCCCTCAGATCTGCATCAGTTAGAGGCTCAATGGTGAATCTCCTCATTTATCTTGCAGACCAATTGCTTAGAGGATGTCAATCTGCGGATAACCAGGTTCAGGCCTTGCAAAATCAAGCGACTAAAGGTTTTTCAGTCCATGGTTCCCGACTTCCAGAGCTAGAAGCCGAAGTAGTACAAATTCAGCTTTTAATACGGTTTGCTCTCCGTTACTTGATTTCAATGGATTAGAAGGATTTGGTACTTGGAGGATTTTTGTTCCTCTCGTTTGGGCCACTTGCAGAATCTTCTCTATTTTCGTACTGTTTTGGATTTTAGAACGTTTTTGTCTATGGATATTATTACTTTGTTTACCCTTGTCCTTTTGAGACATATAGGGGGAGTATTTTTTTTTTCTCAATACTCTATTTTACCCTTTGTCCCTTTCTGACAAAAAGGGAGAGTAATTTCTGATTTGCATCGGGATTGTATTTTTAACAGGTCAAGTGATTTTTGTCTCGAAATGGCCAAATGGGGAGTTTGTTAGTTTGTAATTGGCCACATTCTGTTGGACAAAATCACTTCTTTGTAAGGATGCTTTTTATCAAGGATTTCGCTATTCAAAAGTGTTCCAGAAGATTCTGCACAATATGCAAGTCAGAAAATTCTGCACAAAAGTGTTCCAGCTTGCATAGGTCCGGATGATTCAACAGCCCGTCCGGACGACCCTCAGTGTTTGATCAAGCTTCAGGATTTCTTTCCAAACACAGATATGGGAAGATTGCTGCAACCTTCCGGACAACGTGGATTCCCGTCCGGATGCGCTCATCCATAAGGCAAGTATCGCAATTCAAATCCAGACGTCCGGACAACAGTCAGCATGGTCCGGACTCGCGTGCACCAGATATGGAAATTGCGTGCATCAGATTGACTGTCCGAATGCCCATCCTCATGGTCCAAATGCACAGAGCCTCTATATGGAAATTACTTACAGCGGACGTGCGACCGTCCGGACGACAGTGCCTCACCGTCCAGACGAGGCTCTCAAACAGGAAAGATCTTCAGCGAAATTTTCAGAATTTTGGTTGTACAGTTGTCCGTCCGGACAGCCTATGACCACCATCTGGATGGCGCCCAGTTTTATCAAGCTAGACGCTCATTTGAACTGTTAGCCTATAACTAGAGGCACCTAGGCTTGAGAACAACAAGAATTCGATATTGAATTCGACTAGTGCTTAGAGAGCTATATTGTGAGGTTATTGAGCTGAGTTGATCTCTCTGAAGCCGTTGCTGTGTGTGCTGGTCCTGCGTTTAAACTGAAGTCTATCTTAGGGGTTGGGCCTAAGGTAAAGGATTCCATTGAAGACCCCTTCAGGTAGGAGAACTGGTTGGGAGGCGTTCGTATTAGGCTACACGTTAGAGTACAAGGTACGACCACTGCATCAGGGGTATGTGAGTGCTACTATCTTGTAACTAATCTTGTCTTCTGAATAGTGGATATCTTGGGTTTGGCTGCCCCGGAGTGGTTTTTCTCATCTTGAGTTTCTACTTAGTTAACAAAAATTTTGAGTTATTTATTTTCCGCATTATTTTGTTAACACATTGCGCACACACACATTTGCTTTATTTTAGAAGTAAATTCTATTTTTCACCTAGTAAAATATGGTTTGACTTTTGACCGATCTAACATTGATTTTCTCTTTTCTTTAGAAAATTCGGGTGATTTAAGTCATATCAGTGAAATTCATACCTTATTGAGAAAGTCTTCACACACACACGCATTGCTTGAGTTAAGTTTACTATTGAAAAATCTCTTTCTGCAAAGAAATTTTTGTGCTTATTGACTCTTAACTCTCAATTATATCTTGGTATATTTTTGAAATGCTAATTGAACTGGGATATCAGATTTATATACATGTGTGTTCTGGAAATTATTTCGGAAATATTTTTCTGCTGTTTTTCCTTCTTTTTTTCTTCATATTTTTTAGTGAAGCGTCCGGACGATGGTTCCGGTTGTTCGGACTGTAAGGTTGATTCGTCCGGATGTCCATTCTCCTTGTCCGGACGAGCGTGTTTGTGCGATCTTTTATGTGGCACTACGTCCAGACGTCACTTAAGTTCCACCAGGATAGTGAACCCTGTAGGGTTATATCGCATTCCCCCCGCGCCGCAGCCTCCTCATTTCATTTTTTTCTTGCTTTTTATTTGTTCTTCTCACGTGCGCTTGTCCTCTTTACAATTTATCTCTAATCCAGGTATGTTTATCTATCCTTTTACTGTATTATTTTAAGTTTTTATGCTTAAAATAGTTTGTTTTGGGTTTATCATATTTTGAGTTTAATATGATTCATTGCACATATTCTTTATTGATTAGGATGAGATTTTGCATATTTTCTATTTTGTGGTATCTTTATATTGTTTAGGTTGAGTTTTATGTAGTTGTAAATTTTTGGGATAGTCCATTTTACAACCGTCATAATGCACAAATTTTTTTTTTGGACTAACAGGAATTAATGTTTTCATGGATTTTTGTGTGCTTTTATTTTAGCCCAGGAAATATATCTTCAGATGACTCTCCTCCCTGAGTCAGGCAAAGAACTGAAGAGTCAGTTGCTGACAGGCTGCATCGCATGCAATTGCGGCAGGTCCTATCCGAGTGGAATCTTCTCCACGCAGATCTGAGGGATCCAGTTCTACTCCCCATTGCTCAGATGCTTCTGGAGAACCAATGGGAGTACTTGTACAACTGTGCCTGCCCGGCCTTTCCCAGACTGGTGGGGAATTCTATGGCAACATGATCATCATCCAGGATGATGACAGAGGACTGATCATGCAGACTATGGTCAGAGGACAAACAATTCTGATTAATCCCCAGCTTATCAGTTCTGTGATCGGGGTTCCTGTTCTACCAGTCTCACGAGTTCCTTTCCCTCCTATTGATGAGACTCCCAGCATTGACTTCCTGCATGATTTCTTTGGCACGAGACCATAGAGAGAGGACAAGTCCCATTCACAAATCAATATCGGTGCTTTTGCTCCAATGCACTGGTTCTTAGCAAAGGTTGTTGTAACCAACCTTTGGCCTTAAGCTCGTCGAAGTGAGCTTACTTTCAAGAAGGCCACCCTTCTCTATGCCATTGTGATGCGGACTCCTTTTTGCTTGTGCAAGTACATCTTGCACACTATGCTCGAGATTCACGATGAGAAGAACACGAGTTTGTCTTTTGGGTGTTTGATTACTCAAATCTTTCTTCAGGTTGTGCGAGATATTTCAGACTCTGAGCCCAAATCACGGATTCCAGATCCTCTTGGCATTTAGATGCTCATGAAGTCTAATGCGCAGTTGCGGCATGAGACTCAAGGAGGTGTTCCTCAGCCTCCACCAAATCCCCCACCAGTAGCTGCATCATCATCACAGGCTGTGCCTCCTTCATTTGATATAGAAGCCGCATTTACTCAGCTTATGTCATCCATGGGAGCTCTCCAGCGTGAAGTTAATCTTATTGAAGAGCGTGTTGAACAGTGTCAGATTGACATCAGGGAGTGCCTGCAATATCATCACCCCAAGACTTATGTTTTTATTAATACTCCGTTTACCCTTTGTCATTGTATGACAAAAATGGGGAGTATTTTTTGGTTTTTAGACCGGGAATGTATTTCCAAACCGGTCAAGTATTTTTGTCCTAGAATGGCCAAATGGGGAGTTTTTAGTATTTTATGTTGGCTACATTCAGGATAACAAAAAACATTTTATGTAATGGTTGCAAATTAACAGGATGGTCAGTTCTCAATTCAGAATCTTCATGTATTCAGACAGTGTTCAAATCAAAGCATGTGACTGATCAAAAGCTTCTAGAAGATGTCCATGAAGATTCCTTGCATATTCCAAGCCAAATCAATCGGTTCCTGTGCAACCGTCCGGACGCCTCGTAATGTCTAGCAGATTACGTTGAAGCCGTCCGGACAACAAAGCAACATTGTCTGGACGCTAGGTCAATCATCATTCAACACGAAGTTAGATTTCAGAAGTCGACACTGTTTGGGAAGACTCTGCAAGTCTTCGGGAAGACGTGGCAACTCGTCCGGACGCTGTCCAGCATTTCTGAATATTCTAGTGTTCCGTTCGAACGCAGAAAAGAGTTATAGCGAAGACCGTCTGGACGCTCAGCCAAGCCGTCCGAACATGGACTTGAAAAGGAAATCGCAGAAGACCGTCCGAACGTGGCTAACTTCCGTCCGGACGCTCAACAGCCAAAGTTTGAATCTCAACAGATTTAGGTTTTCTATAAGCCTATAAATAGAGGGCCCTAGGCTTGTCAACTGTACAGAATTCGGTATTGAATTTTATTAGCTTTGAGAGAGTGTTTAGGGAGAATGGAAGATCCGCTAGCTTTCAAGCCATTGCCGGTGTGTGCTTAACAGTTCGTGTGAAGTCTATCTTAGGAGTCGGCCCTAAGGTAAACGAGTCCATCAAAAATCCCTTCAGGTAGGAGATCTGGGTGGGAAGTGAAAATAAATAATGACTTCTAACAACCAAGTGTGTGTGTTTGTGTGCAACAAAAATGTCAGTTTGTAATTGGCCACATTCTGTTGGACAAAATCACTTCTTTGTAAAGATGCTTTTTATCAGGGATTCCACTATTCAGACGTGTCTCTAGAAGATTCTGCACAATTTGCAAGTCAGAAATTTTAGTTCCCTACCAGCCGTTCGGACAACGTGTCATCATGTCCGGATGCCTAGCCGTCCAATGCACCAGCCTTCCGGACGACGTGTCAAACCGTTCGGACTCCCATCAAACTAAAGCATCATCCGTCTGGACGACGTGGATTCCCGTCTCGACCTTCCTCTATGACGAGAAGCTTCAAACTGCTCCATCTTGCATCTTTTCGGACGATTCAGCAGCTCGTCTGGACGATCCTCAGTGTTCGATTAAGCCTCAGGATTTCTTTCCAAAACACAGATATGGGAAGATTCCTGCAACCGTCCGGACGACGTGGATTCCAGTCCGGATGCGCTCATCCATAAGGCAAGTATCTCAATTCAAATCCAAACGTCCGGACGCTAGTAAGCATGGTTCGGACGCGCGTGCATTAGATATGGAAATTGCGTGCATCAGATCAGCCGTCTGGACGACCATCCTCCCGGTCTGGACACGCGAAGCCTCTATATGGAAATTACTTGCAGCGAACGTGCAACGGTCCAGACAATAGAGCATCACTGTCCGAATGCGGCTCTCAAACAGAAAAGATCTTCAGTGAAATTTTCTGAATTTCGGTCGTACAGTTGTCAGTCCGGATGGCCTATGACCTCCGTCCGGACGGCGTCCAGCTTTATCAAGCCAGACGCTCATTTGAATTCCACTAGTGCTTAGAAAGCTATATTATGAGTTTATTGAGTTGAGTTGATCTCTCTGAAGCCATTGTTGTGTGTACTGTTGCTGCGCTTAACTTGAAGTCTATCTTAAGGTTTGGCCCTAAGGTAAAGGATTCCATTGAAGACCCCTTCAGGTAGGAGACCTAGTTGGGAGACGTTCGTGTTGGGTTACAAGTTAGAGAGCAAGGTACGACCACTACATCAGGGGTATGTGAGTGTTACTACTTTGTATCTAGTCTTGTCTTCTATATAGTGGATATCTTGGGTTTGGCTGCCCCGGAGTGGTTTTTTCTCATATTGAGTTTTGCACTTCATTAACAAAAATTCTTGTGTTATTTATTTTCCGCATTGTTATTTTGTTAACACTTTGTGCACACACTTGCTTTATATTAGACGTCAATTTCTATTTTCAATTGGTATCAGAGCTAGGTACACTCTGTTAAGATTGAATTCTTGAGTATTATTTTTGACTTCTATCTGTTAACATGTCTCAAACTCTTAATATTGTTCCTGCCTTCGACGGCACGAACTATGGCTATTGGAAAGCTCGCATGCGGTTCTTTTTAAAATCTATTAACTGTTGGAGTATTGTTGAAACTGGTTGGACTAAACCAAATGATACAATGCTTGAACTAGTCCCTCAAAAAAATGCACGACTTTCTAATGACAAAGTCCTCCATGCTCTCTGTCAAGCACTTTCACCGTCTGAATTTGCAAAAATTTCAAACTGTGAATCTGCTCAAGAAGCGTGGCAAATCTTGGAAACAACATATGAAGGCACTAAACTTGTAAAATCTGCCAAACTTCAAATGTTGATTTCCAGATTTGAAGAAATTAAGATGTTGGAAGAAGAGACATTTGGAGAGTTTTACTCCAAGATGAGTAACCTGAGAATCTCCATGGTGAGTCTCGGGAAGCCTGTCTCGGATGTAAAACTCATCCAAAAGATTCTAAGATCTTTGCCTAAGCGTTTCAGGATCAAGGTGACTACTATTGAAGAGAGCAAAGATCTTGAAGAAATGAAGATTGAACAGTTGGTGGGATCTCTTCAAACTTATGAGCTGTCCCTACCCCCGATCAAGAAGCTAAAGACCATTGCCCTGAAAGCTTCCAAGAAAAAGGTAGAAGCCTCATCTAGAGATGACTCTGAGGAGGAAGAGAAAGTTGTGGCTATGTTAGCCAAAAATTTCAGAAGACTAATGACAGATGACCGATTCGAGAAGAAGTTTTCTGAAAAGATGAAGAAAGCTCCCAGAAAAGCTAAACCCGAGGAAGAAGAAAAGAAGGATCCCAGAGGTCCAAGATGTTTTTAATGCTCAGGATTTGGGCACATACAGGCTGATTGTGGGAACTTCAAGAAGGGCAAAGGGAAGGCTTACAATGTGACTCTCAGTGATGAGTCAGAAGAAGAAGCTCTTGAATCTAAAAAATTTCTAGCCTTTGTGGCTCCACTTGTTGAAGAAGAGGACTCTTATTACTTGGAGCATAGTGATAATGGGGATGAACTCAATGAGGTATACAAAACTCTCTATGTAGAGTATGAAAAGTTGAGGGAAGGACGTAAGCAGCAATTTCATGATCTGAACAGCTTGCAGACTGAGAAGAGTTCATTGCTGCTCAGAATTCAAGAGCTCGAGGAAAAGCTACTAGAGACACAGCTCCAACTAGAAAGAGTCACTGATGAAAAGCTGACTCGTATGCTGTCCATTTAGAAGAGCCCAACCAACAAGACGGGTCTCGGGTATGTAGCTCCTCCCACTGACACTACTTCTATTTCCAAGACTGTATTTGTCAAACCTGCAGTCCCAAAGCCTCCCCCCATTGCTGAAGATAAAGGGAAGGACAAGATTAATGATGATGTTCCAGGCACTCAGAAGCCTCATTCCATCAGAAGATCTCCTATATGCCACCATTGCGGTCTGAGTGGGCATGTCCGACCCCAGTGCTCCCTCATAAAGCAAAAAAAGCGAAGGTCAAGAAAGAAGTGCCCAGATTGGCTAATCATGGCATTAGACCTCTAACCCAACATCAAACTCCATGGTATCAGGCACCTTACCAAGCTCCATGGAGACAAGCACCAAGGCATCAAGCTCCCCAATATCAAGCTCCTTGGTTTCATGCACCTTGGCACCTGGCATCTCAACATCATCTACCTCAGCAGTGATTTGTACCTGCCAATCACAGTGGCAAATCCAAGATCAAATCCAAGCAATTTAAAAGGTCGTAGTGGGAGAAGATCAATACTATAGTGAGCCACCTATTTGGATGCAGAGCATGATGGAGTGGATGGGTCAGCAGATGAAGTCCTGCCAGCAACTACCTACTGGAAGGTAGGCTTAGGTCAAGAAGAAGAATAACCCCATGAGGGGGAATGGACGCACCTAGCCAGAGAAGGTATTCATGCCTAGGATTTGGTTCCTAATCCTAAAGCATCTGGTTTGATTGCTTGACTTTGACTTGTTATATTTGGTATGCAATCTAGGAACCAGATTTGTTTTGCCCCCCTATTTCTTTTGAGAGAACATTGCAGGTACTTGTTGGAGAAGACAGAAAAAGCAGGTCGAGGGTCTACTTTTCTGTATTGGCATCATCGAGCTTACACAGGTTTGATCTTGCCTTGCATATGATGTTATTTCCATATTGCATTTTTTTTAAAAAAAAAAAAATTAAAAAATGGGGGGAAATAGCAGGAAATTTTCCTTTCTTGGTATATCAGATATTGCATGTGTTTTCACCTGATATCTCAATTCATTATGCATTAATCTACTTTACTTAGATATGATTGAGAGTTTATGACTATATCTGCCAAGTGATTTTCCTGTATATGCAATAGTTGGATAGCTTTTTTTCTCATGCGATGAAAATATACACTATCCAAGACTCCCATAAAGGTACATCTCTCCTTCTCTGACTTTTTGTTTCTAGAGATTCTGGATAAGAGAAGAGGTTTTTGATAAGATGGCCAAATTGACCAAATGCTAGTTGAACCTAAAACCTAAAAATTCTGGCATTCTCTCTAGGTTGCAGCATCAAAAGAATCAAGCAGTTACCATCATGAATTTGGTATTATATATGAATATTTTCTGCTTATGTACTAAATTGCCTTGCCCTTAATGGTGCAAGTAAAATATTTACCTTGTCCTTCATGGTACAAGTAAAACAATTGGATGCTGCATCTTAGGGGGGTGTATCAGATGAGGGTGGCTAGGCCCTAGTAATTTATAAGGTTTTACTTTTGACTAATCTTTCATTAATTTTCTCTCTTATTTAGAAAATCTGGTTGCTCTTTGTCATATCAGTGATAGTCATACCTTATGGGAAAAGTCTTCACGCACACACACACATTGCATGAGTTGAGTTGCCTAATTATATTTTATGTCTATGGGAAAATCTTTGTGCTGATTGAAATCTGAACTCTCTCTTATATCTCTGGTTAGTTTTGAGATGCTATTTGATTGTGTTATCAATTGATTATACATGTGTGTTCTGCAGCTTAGGAAAATTAATTTCTGCAAATTTTCCTTAGTTTTCTACATTTTCAGTGTGAAGCGTCCGGATGGCCTCTCTTTGCGTTTGAATGGGTGTAGATCAGACGGCCGAATGGTACTCCTGTATATCCAGACGGGCACGGCTTAGGCGTCTGGACGATGTTAATAAGCCGTCCGGACGGGGACCCCACAGGCTTTATAAAAGCCCCTGTCCACCGCATTCTCACCGTACCCCACCAAAAATCTCTCTTTTGGCTTCTAGTGAGTGATTTCTCGCGAGTTTTTGGTATTATCTCGCCCCTGCTTGTCTTTTTGTGCATTAATCTCTTATTCCAGGTATTTTTCTAGCCTTTTTCTTTTCAGTTTTTTTTAACTGTTAGAATTTTGATTATTTTAGGAATGTTGTTGAGATTATAACATGCATAGTTGTGACATCTATTGTGTTGGGATCCTTGGTTTGATATTTTTCTTGTGGGCTGTACTTTCTGCTGTTATAATGCCGAATTTTCTTTGTGCACTGACAAGATCATTTCTTTTGGATTATTTGGTAAATCTTGTTGGTCTCTTTTGCAGAATCAAGTCCGCAGGCAGCCCACATCGCAGAGTTTGCCAGAGGACAGAGGGAGATAGGGCAACTCTCAGAGCAAAAATAATGGTCCGTTATGATATTATGGTGGCTCCTCTGGATAGTATCCATGACACTATCCAGACCTATCATTGGGGGTATCTTCACAGCTGCGCCTGTGTAGTGTACACCAGGCTGGTTAGACTTTTCTATGCCAACCTCGAGGTGGTGTAGGACGATGACCACGGGTTGGTGCTTCAGTCCACTGCTCTTGGGCATACTATCACTATTGATCCCCAGATCATCAGTCAGTTCGTTGGAGTTCCTGTTCTCCAATTGTCTGTGAGCCCTTACAATGAGGTGGTACTGCCTCCATCTTTGGAAGATCTCCGAGAGTTCTTCCACGCAGTTCCACAGGGAGAGGAGTGTGCCACCACCATCAGGATCGGTGCCTTATCCGCCCCTCACCGCATGCTGGCCAAGATTGTTCAGCACAACCTATGGCCAGTTGTCAAGCGCAGTGACCTGATTTTGAAAAGGGCTCAATTTGTCTACGCCATTCATCTTCGCTTGCCCTTCTACCTGTGCAAGTATATTTTGGGCGTTATTCTGGAGGCCCGTGATGAGAGCAATACCGGTCTTCCCTTCGGTTGCCTGCTCACTCAGATTATTCTACAGTCAGGCATAAGTATTGCAGGTGAGCCAAAGATGAAAATCCAGGATCCACTCAACAAGCAGATGCTGATGAAGTCAAATGCTCAGCTGCGGAGAGATGATCCGGATGACGATGTGCCCCTGCCTCCTCCTATTCCTCTAGGCATACCGAGTGTGGCTTCCTTTTCCCAGACTGCACCTCCACCACAGCCGGATGTCAGCTATTCTCAGATTATGGAGGCGCTGGTAGCTATCCAAGGGGGCATGAGTTCCATGCAGCTGTCTATGTCATCTATGCAGCAATCCATCTCTACCATGCAGTAGGAGGTTCACTCCATCAACCTCCGAGTAGAGCAAAACCAGCTGGACCTCCGGGAGTGCCTCAAGTTCCACCACCCATCCAGGAGTGATGACGAGGATGATACCTCGATGGCCGAGGATCCTTGAGTTTTTGTTTTGTAGTTGTCTTATTTTCCTTCGATACATTTGTGTTATATTTTGCTACTTTTGTTAAACTCTTGGACTTTATTACTCTGTTTACCCTGGTCCTTCTGAGACCTTTAGGGGGAGTAATTTTTGTTGTGATTGATTTTTACTCTATTTTACCCTTAGTCCCTTTGTGACAAAAAGGGGGAGTAATTTTTATTTTTGGACCAGGATTGTATTTTTAACCGGTCAAGTGATTTTTGTCCCAGAATGGCCAAAGGGGGAGTTTGTTAGTTTGTAATTGGCCACATTCTGTAGGCCAAAATCACTTCTTTGTAAAGATGTTTTTTATCAGGGATTCCGCTATTCAGAAGTGTCTCCAGAAGATTATGCACAATTTGAAAGTCAGAAATTTTGGTTCCCTGCCAGCCGTCCGAACGACGTGTCATCCCGTCCAGACACCTAGCTGTCTAATGCATCAGCCGTCTGAACGACGTGGATTCCCGTCTGAACCTTCCTCTGTGTCGAGAAGCTTCGAACTACTCCAGCTTGCATCCGTCCGGTCGATTCAGCAACTCGTCCGGACGATCCTCAGTGTTTGATCAAGCCTCCAGAATTCTTTCCAAAACAAAGATATGGGAAGATTGCTTCAACCGTCTGGATGATGTGGATTCACGTCCAGACGCTCTCATCCATAAGGCAAGTATCGCAATTCAAATCCAGACATCCGGATGCCGGTCAGCATGGTCTGGAAGTACGTGCATCAGATCAGCCGACCATCCTCCATGTCCGGACGCGCGAAGTTTCTATATGGAAATTACTTGCAGCGAGCGTGCGACCGTCTGGACGACAGGGCATCACCGTCCGGACGCGGCTCTCAAACAGGAAAGATCTTCAGCTAAATTTTTGTAATTTCGGTAGCACAGTTGTCCGTCCGAACGGCCTTTGACCACCGTCTAGACGACACCCAGTTTTATCAAGCCAGACACTCATTTGAACTGTTAGCATATAAATAGAGGCCCTTAGGCTTGGGAACAGCAAGAATTCGGTATTGAATTCCACTAGTGCTTAGATAGCTATATTGTGAGTTTATTGAGCTGAGTTGATCTCTCTGAAGCCATTGTTGTGTGTGCTATTGCTGCGCTTAACTTGAAGTCTATCTTAGGGGTTGGCCCTAAGGTAAAGGCTTTCATTGAAGACCCCTTCAGGTAAGAGACCTGGTTGGGAGGTGTTTGTGTTGGGTTACACGTTAGAGAGCAAGGTACGACCACTGCATCAGGGGTATGTGAGTGCTACTACTTTGTATCTAGTCTTGTCTTCTGAATAGAGGATATCATGGGTTTGGCTGCCCCAGAGTGGTTTTTCTCATATTGAGTTTTCCACTTCATAACAAAAATTATTGTGTTATTTATTTTTTGCATTGTTATTTTGTTAACACTTTGTGCACACACTTGCTTTATATTATAAGTCAATTTCTATTTTTCAAAAAATATCTTTAAATACGGAATTTAAATAAGACAATATATTTGTGACGAAGTGAAAACTCTGTGAAGAGAAGAACCACTCTGGGGCAGCCAAACCCAAGAACTCCACTATCCAAAAACAAAGCTAGTTACAAGATACTCGTACTCACATACCCTTATGCAGTAGTCATACCTTTAACTTTGACACGAAGCCTATCGTGAACGTTTCCCAACCAAATCTCCTATCCGAAGGGTTTTTTGATGGATTCCTTTACCTAAGGGCCGACCCCTAAGATAGACTTCACACAAACTTTGAGCACTCACCGACAACGGCTTGAAACCTAGCTGATCTTCAATTCTCCCTAAACACCCTCTCAAAGCTAAGAGAATCTGCTCAGATTCAAACTCTGGCTGTCGAGCATCTGGATGAAACTTAGCCATATCCGGGCGGTTTTCTGCGATTGCCTTTTAGAATCAGCGCAATTCTATCCTTATCAGGTCCACGTCCGAACGGCTTGGCCAAGCGTTCACAAGGTCCTCGTTATACCTCCTTTCTGCGTTCGAACAGAACACTAGAATATTCTGAAATGCTAGACAACGTCCAGAAATGTTGCCACGTCGTTCGGACGACTTATAGAGACTTTCCTAACAGTGTCGACTTCTGAAATCCAACTCAATGTAGAATAATGATTGACCTAGAGTCCGGACAGCATTGCCCTGACGTCCGGACGTTCTTCAATGCTGAAGCTTCTACACACTGCGGGGCGTCCGGACGCCTTCAAAGGCCTGTCTGAACCGTTGCACAAGAATCGACTGTTCTGACTTGGAAATTGCATGGAATCTTCATGGACATATTCTTAGAAACTTGTGACCATACACATGGTAGGAAATGAGACACTGTCCATATTACTTGAAGACTCTGAATAGAACTGATAATCCTGTTAAAAAGCAACTGTTACATAAAGTGTTTTTGTCAATCAGAATGTTGCCAATATAAAATACTAACAGGAAGCGTTCACAATAGGCTTCGTGTCAGAGTTAAAGGTATGACTACTGCATAAGGGTATGTGAGTACAAGTGTCTTGTAACTAGCTTTGTTTTTGAATAGTTGAGTTCCTGGGTTTGGCTGCCTCGGAGTGGTTTTTCTCTTCACAGAGTTTTCACTTCGTAACAAATATCTTGTCTTATTTAAATTCCGCATTTAAGATATTTCGTTGCACACAAACGCACACACTTGGTTAAATTAGAAGTCAATATTTATTTTCATGTTTCATGCTTTCATTTTATGTTTTCTTTTGTTTTGCTAAGGGACTAGCAAAATGTAAGTTTGGGGGTATTTGATGAGTGTCAAATATTGCATATGTGGACCCCTTAATTTGCATTTACTAAACCTTTAGTTTACCTCTTTTCTAATGTTTTTTGTTAGTTCTGGTATTTTAGTATTTTGCAGGTCATTGAGAGAAAAAAAATAGCTTTAAGGTGAAAGAAAGCATACTTTGAGAAGACCTAGATGATGTGGTTATGTTCAACCAAATCAAGGAGATGACTAAATTGGAATTTCTCTAATTGGAGTCAAAATCGGATTAGATTAAATTTTAGATTATGTACATGTTATAGTATTTTGACCATAACTTTCAGCTCAAGTATTGGATTAAGGTGAATCAAGTGGTATTAGAAAGATAACTCAAAGTACTACAAATCATTAGGAAATATAATTTTCTCAATTCGGACATTTGCTATGCCACAAGTGTCCCGTAATAAAAGATCGGAAATTTGGACGAATTTGGAATCCTTTTCATTCTTCAATTGAGTTTTCAGTCTACTACTCAAACTAGAAGACTAACCTCCGATTTTACTAGAAATTATAGGGCTTCTAGGATTTGTTTTCTTCTATAAATAGACCTCTATGCCTCAAGAAAAAGAAGGGAGAAGCTAGAGACCAAATATATTCTTTTCTTTTTAGTTTAGTTTTTCTTTAGGGTAGGTTTTTATTTTCAATAATCATGTGTAGCTAGATTTTCAACTAATGTTGAAGATGAAGCCTCACCATTGAAGAGCAACAATATTTTCATGTAAGTTTATACTATCCGATTTTATGAGTTTTTAATTTCTAATTGTTCTTCTTCAATTCAATTATTGATATGATTCTTGGATATCTATTGTGATTTACAAATACATGTGATGATTTGAGATAGTTTCCTTTAATTGATCGCTTGGGTTTTTATTTATCAAAACGTTATATATTCATTGTGTTTCGTTCTATGGATACATTTGATAATTTGTTTTAAACTGGATATCTTTTGTGATTTGTGCAAAGAATGGATTCATTGAATGATTTAATGATTTTTTGAAGCATAGTAGAACATACATAAGATTTATATGGTGAGAACTTCGGATGTGTAATAATGAACATGAGAATATGTTGCTATGATTTGGTGGGTGTGGATTCCAAAACTTTAGTACCTTTTCTTTTGTTTTATTTTACTTAATTTAGTTTATGTTTTTTTTTATTATCAAAAATTAAAATCTCTTAAATTTTGGAACTGGGTTAGGATTTGATTAATTTAGTCATAAATTTGTTTTCAAAAACACAATTCCCTGTGGGATCGACCTCACACTTGCAATCCATTAACTGCAAACGATTTGTGCACTTGCAAGTACATTTAAAATTCACATCAACATGCCTAGAGGCCTCTATTTATAGGCTACAGAAGACCTAAATCAAGTATGGATCAATTTTCTCTAGGCGGCGTCCAGATGGTAGCTGAGACCGTCCAGACGGCCAACTCTGCAACCGGCTTTCCAAAATTGCTGATATTCTTTCCTAAATAGGGTCGTGTCTGGACGATGTTTCCTTAGCATCCGGACTGTTGCACTTCTGCAGCACGCAATTTCCATAATAAGTACTAGCATCCAGATGGTGTTACCCTAACATCCGGATAGTTGCAAATCCACACAGAATCTTCTTGGACGGTTCGAAGCTTCTGGACACTGATGGGAGTCCAGACGGATGTTACTTGACTAATAAGCGTCTGGACGGTTGATAGGGATGTCTGGACATATGCAAGGAATTCAATTTCTCTGTCTTGAAATCCACACAGAATCTTCTTGAAGCACATAACGACATGTAGATTCTGAATAAAAACAGCATCCCTGATTAAAAAGTAACATTACATAGAAGTGATTTTGTCCAATAGAATGCAGCCAATAACAAACTAGCAAACTCAATTTAGGTCTTCTATAGCCTATAAATAGAGGCCTCTAGGCATGTATAATTTATAGAATTCGTTATTGAATTCTTAAGAGCTTAGAGAGTATATTTTAGGAGTTATTATGCTGATCCGTTTGCTCTTAAGTCATTGATGTTGTGTTATTGTTGTGCTCGTCAATTGAAGTCTATTTTTGGGAGGAGCCCTAAGGTAAAGGAATCCATAGAAGACCCTTTCAAGTAGGAGACTTGGTTAGGAGGTATTCACGTTGGGTTACGTGTCAGAGTGCTAGATACGATCGCTACATTGGGTATGTGAGTGTTACTGTTTATATACTAGCTTTGTCTTCTAATAGTACATTTCCTAGGTTTGGCTACCCCGGAGTAGTTTTTCTCTTAACTGAGTTTCCACTTCGTTAAAAAAATAATTGTGTTATTTAAATTCCGCATTTACATTATTTTGTTACATATTGCACACGCACACTGTTAAATTAAAAGTCATCTTTATTTTGCAAGACGGTGAAAGAGCTTGACATAGAGCATGGAGGGCTTTATCGTTAACAAGCCATGCATTTTTTTTTTTTATGAACTAGTTCAATAGTTGTATCCTCAGGCTTAGTCCAACCAGATTCAACAATCTTCCAAACATCAATGGATTTTAAAAAGAAACGCATACGAGCTTTCCAATAGCCATAGTTCGTGCCATCAAAGGCAGGAACAAAATTAAAATTTTGGAACAAAATTAAGATTTTGAGACATAGCCAAAAAATAGAAGTCAAAAGGATTACACTCAAGAAATAAATCTAAACAGAAAGTACCAAGCTCTGATACCAATTGAAAAAAAAAAAAAAGACTTCTAATTTAGCGTGTGTGTGCAACATGTAACAAAATATCAAAAGTGTAGATTTAAAAGATACAGATATTTTGTTAACGAAGTGGAAACTCAATTAAGATAAAAACCACTCCGAGGCAGCCAAACCCAGAAAATCCACTATCAGAAGAAAAAGCTAGTACAAAGACAATAACACTCACATACCAGATGCAGCGATCGTATCTTGCACTCTGACACGTAACCCAACGTGAACGTCTCCCAACTAAGTCTCCTACTTGAAGGGGCCTTCTATGGAGTCCTTTACCTTAGGGCTCCTCCCCAAGATAGACTTCAAACACGAGCACAACAACAGCACAACGACAACAGCTTAAAAGATAGCGGGTCTTCACAATTTCTCTGTAAACACCCTCTCTAAGCTATAAAGAATTCAATACCAAATTCTGTAAAGAATACATGCCTAGAGGCCTCTATTTATAGGCTAAGAAGACCTAAATCGAGTCTGTCTTTGTATTCTCTGGGTGGCGTCCGGACAGAAGCATTGACCGTCCAGACGGTCTTCTCTACATTCGGCTTTCCATAACGCGCTCCACGTGTTTCGATATTATGGCTGCGTACGGACGGTGTTGCCCTAGAGTCTGGACGGTTACATTTTGTCTACAAATAACTGCCATAACAGGACTGCGTCCGAACGGTGTTTTCCTGTTGTCCAGACGAATGCAGAGAGTATGTATGCAATTTCCTTATAAAGTATCTTGGCGTTAGAACAGTGTTGCCCTAACGTCCGAACAGGTGCAAGCTGTCTTTCCATTCCGTGTCTGTGAAGGAAAGCTCGAATCTTCTTGAAGCCTGAAATGTGTTCAGACGTGTTGCCATGACGTCCGGACGGATGCAACCATGAACTGTTCGGTTTCTTGACACAGATGGGCGTCCGAACGCATGACTGGGCTGTCAGAATAGAATCTTGGGATCCGACTTCTTTGAGTTGGAATCTGCACAGAATCTTCCTTGAACAACTTTTTGAAATGAAGACTCTGAAATATACAACATCCCTGATTATAATAGCAACTTTACTAGATAATAATTTTGTCAAACAGAATGCAGCCAATTCAAACTAACAATTCTGATGAGAGAGATTTTTTTTTGCTAAGATGGTCAAATTGGCCAACTCGCTAGTTGAACCTAGAACCCATAAATTCTAGCATTCTTTCTAGGTTGCAGCACTAAGTGATAAAAAGCATTTAAATTTCAGTAATTATGGATATTTAAAAATATCCACTTCTTATTGTGCTATAAATCTATTCTTAAACTTGTCCCTATAGAAACAATCAGTGACCTATTCATTGCGGAAATAGAAGTTCAATAAAGAACTAAGTAAAAGAAAAGTGTTGCATCTTAGAGGGAGTGAATCAGATGAGGGTGGCTAGGACCTAGTAAAATAACGTTTAACTTTTGACTGATCTAACATTAATTTTCTCTCTTATTTAGAAAATTCAATTGCTTTAAATCATATCAGCGAACTTCATACCTAATTGAGAAAGCTTTCACACACACACGCATTGCATGAGTTGAGTAAACTATTGAAAATTTCTATCTGCAAGGAAATTTATGCTCATTAATTACTTAACTCTCATTTATATCTTTGCATATTTTTGAAATGCTATTTGACTGCTTTATCCGTTATTTATATATGCGTGTTCTAAAGCTAACTTTAGGGAAAATATTTTTCTGTAATTTTTTTCTCTGTTTTCAGCTTCTAGTGTGAAACGTCCGGACGGACCTATTCTTGAGTTTGGACACTTGCGGCTTTGTCAATCTATGATTTGGCAGTATGCCGTCCGGACGAGTGTGTACCACGTTCAAACGCGAGCCCTTTGCTTTCTTTGCCATTCACACTACACTGCATTTTTTATTCTTATTTTTGTCATGTTGTGTGTTTCTCTCGCGAATTTCTCCCAAGATTTTGGCATTCTCTGCACATCTCTTCTCATTCCATGATATTCTTTGTGTCTTCCTTTTTTCTTTTAAGTTTTTGTGCTTTTTAGAATATTGGAATAATTGTTGATTTGAATATTTTCTTGAGATATTGTGCATGAAATGCTATTTTGTGCTCATTTATATCTTTGCATATTTTTGAAATGCTATTTGTTAGTATTTTATGTTGTCTACATTCTCGATGACAAAAACACTTTATGTAATAGTTGCATATTAACAGGATGATCTGTTCTTATTTAGAGTCTTCGTATATTCGGACAGTGTTCATTTCAAAACATGTTACTGATCACAAGTTTCTAGAAGATGTCCATGAAGATTCCTTGCAAATGCCAAGACAGAAAAACCGGTTGCTGTGCAACCGTCCGGATGAGCCTTTGAAGGCATCTGGATGCCCTGCAGTGTCTAGCAGATTGAGTTG
The DNA here is from genome assembly GCA_028654335.1 of Alnus rubra. NCBI lineage: Eukaryota > Viridiplantae > Streptophyta > Magnoliopsida > Fagales > Betulaceae > Alnus > Alnus rubra. The sequence continues at coordinate 2,165,347 of JAJPGS010002014.1, forward strand.
AAGACGTCCAGACGTTAGAGCAACATCGTCCGAGCGATAAGTCAAGCTTTTCCAAATTCTACACGAAGTTGGATTTCAGAAGTTGACACTGTTTGGAAAGTTTCTGCAAGACGTCCGGACTCTATCCATCATTTCATAATATTCCAATGTTCCGTTCGAACGAGGAAAGGAGTTATAGCGAAGACCGTTCGGACGCTCGGCCAAGCCGTCCGAAGGTATACCTGTTATGGAAAGATTTGCGCTATTCTGGAAGGCGGTCACAGAAGACCATCTGAACGAGGCTAAACTGCCGTTCGGACGCCCGATAGTCAGAGCCTGAATTTGTCCAGATTTAGGATTTATGTAAGCCTATAAATAGAAGGCTTTAGGCTTGTAAATTGTATGAATTCTGTATCGAATTCCACAGTGCTTAGAGAGCGTGTTTAGGGAGAATTGAAGATCCACTAGCATTCTAGCCGTTGCCGGTGTGTGCTCAACAGTTCGTGTGAAGTCTATCTTAGGGTTCAACCCTAAGGTAAAGGATTCCATCAAAGACCCCTTTAAGTAGGAGACTTGGTTGTGAAGCGTTCACGATGGGCTTTGTGTTATAGTTAAAGGTATAACTACTGCAATAGGTTTTGTGATTATGAGTGCTTTGTAACTTGCTTTGTTTTTGGATAGTGGAGTTCCTGGCTTTGGTTGCCCCTGAGTGGTTTTTCTCTTCACAGAGTTTCCACTTCGTCAACAAATATTTTGTTTTATTTAAATTCCGCATTTAAGATATTTTGTTGCACACAAACACACACTTGGTTCTTTTAGAAGTCAATATTTAATTTTTACTATTTGACTGCTTTATCAGTTATTTATACATGCGTGTTTTGACGCTAACTTTAAGGAAAATATTTTTCTGCAAATTTTTTCACTATTTTCAGCTTCCAGTGTGAAACGTCCGAACAGACCTATTCTTGAGTCTGGACGCTTGCGGCTCTGTCAATCTATGATTTGGCAGTATGCCGTCCGGACGAGTGTGTACCACATTCAAACGCGAGCCCTTTGCTTTCTTTGCCATTCGCACAGCACTGCATTTTTTTCTTATTTTTGTAATGTTGTGTGTTTCTCTCACTGATTTCTCCCGAGATTTTGGCATTCTCTGCACATCTCTTCTCATTCAATGATATTCTTTGTGTCTCTTCCTTTGTTCTTTTAAGTTTTTGTGCTTTTTAGAATATTGGAATAATTGTTGATTTGAATATTTTTCTTGAGATATTGTGCATGAAAATCCTATTCTGTCTATGTTGGGTTGATATTGATATATTTGGGTCATTTGGATTGCTATATTTGCTTATGTATTTTTGGCATCCAATTGACAGTCGTCATAATACCACATTGTTTATGGAACTAATAGGATCTAACCTTCTTGGTGGTGGTATTTTTGGAAATATTTATGTTTAAATATTTTCAAGAATATGTCAGCCAGCGGCTCCCAACACAATGTCTGACAAATGGATCATTTGGAAAATAGACTATTATTGAAAACATATGCTCAAATTCCAAGGGTCCCATGATTTAGATGAGCTTTTTCCCACCAGCTCATGCAGAGCCTTCTGTAGCATCTTTCTTTAGATCTATACCAGTTAGAGGTTCTGTGGTGAATCTTCTCATTTATCTTGCAGACTAGTTGATTAGAGGATTTCAATCTGTGGATAACCAGTTTCAGGCTTTGCAAAATCAAGCGACTGAAGGTTTTTAGTCTAGTACCCGGCTTCAAGAGCTATAAGTCGAAGTAGCACAAATCCAACTTATTGTACAGCTTTCTCTCCATCACTTGCTTTGAGTGGATCAACGAGATTTGGTGCATGGAGGATTTTTGTTGCTTCCTCTATCAGTTGTTTTACAAACTTCTGATTATTTAGGCTACTTGCAGACACTTCTCTATTATCCCTATTATTTTTGAATTTTAGAACATTTTGTTTGTGGATTTTATATACTCTGAGACATTAAGGGTGAGTATTTTATAACTGTGATTTTTCAATACAATGTTTACCCTTTGTCATTTTGAGACAAAAAGGGGAAGTATTTTTATTTTTGGATAGGGAATGTAATTTTAAACCGGTCAAGCATTTTTGTCCCAGAATGGCCAAAAGGGAAGTTTGTTAGTTTTGTTGGCTTCATTATGTTGACAAAATCACTTTTATGTAATGTAGCTATTTTAACATGGATGCCGTATTATTCAGAATCTCCAGTTTATTAGAGTTTATTTCTCTAAGATGGAAATAGCCTTATCATGACAAGTTTTAGTGTCACAAGCTTCAAGAATGCTATTTTAGAGTTCCAAGACGATTCTGTGCAAATTCCAACTCAGCAATAGTTGGATCCTTTGTTTCTGTCCAGACGGCCCAGTGATGCGTCTGGACGCCCATCAGTGTCGAGAAGCTTCTGAACAACTCCAGCATCCATCCATCTAGATGACAGGGCAACACCGTCCGAACGCAAGTTAGAGTTTAAGAAGTATTTGGATTTCCTTTTCAAACACAGATTGGGAAGACAGCTTGCAACCGTACGGATTCTAGGGCAACACCATCAGAACACGGCCTTAATATGGAAATGCATGAAGCGCGCTATGGAAAGGCGGTTGCACAGTTCACCGTCTTGAGGCGGCCTAGAGAAATTTGATTCAGTGTAGAATTAGGTTTTCTAAAGCCTATAAATAGAGGCTTCTAGGCATGTATTATTTACAGAATTCGATATTGATTTCTCTATAGCTTAGAGAAGGTGTTTAGGAGATATTGTGAAGATCTGCTAGTTCTCTAGCTATTGCCGGTGTGTGGCAACTTTATTCGTGTGAAGTCTAGCTTAGGGAGGAGCCCTAAGCTAAAGGAATACATTGAAGACCCCTTCAAGTAGGATACTTGGTTGGGAGGCATTCATGTTGAGTTACGTGTCAGAGTGCATGAAACGATCGCTGTAACGACCCACCCCCAATGACACAATATTGTCCGCTTTTGGCTCCCCCGAACCAGACTTCCCAAGAGGTCACCCATCCTGGTACTGCTCTCGCAGAAGCACGCTTAACTGCGGAGTTCTGATAGGTTCATGGCCATCACGGCTTTAAAACGCGTTGTGTCATAAATGGTGCATTTATACATATAAGCACATCCTCATTCCCAGGCGATGTGGGACATCACAATCACCCCCTCTTTGGACCCAACGTCCCCGCTGGCGTCCCTCATTGGGCTTATGCACGCTCCCACCATCTCAGGCTGGGCAATGGCTCTGATACCATTTGTAACGACCCACCCCCAATGACACAATATTGTCCGCTTTTGGCTCCCCCGAACCAGACTTCCCAGGAGGTCACCCATCCTGGTACTGCTCTCGCAGAAGCACGCTTAACTGCGGAGTTCTGATAGGTTCATGGCCATCACGGCTTTAAAACACATTGTGTCATAAAGGGTGCATTTATACATATAAGCACATCCTCATTCCCAGGCGATGTGGGACATCACAATCGCTGCATAAGTGTATGTAAGTGTTACTGTCTTGTTACTAGCTTTGTCTTCTAAATAGTGGAATTCCTAGGTTTGGCTGTCCTGGAGTGGTTTTTCTCTTAATTGAATTTCCACTTCGTTAACAAAATATTTGTCTTCTTTAAATTTCGCATTTAGATATTTTGTTACACAATTGATCACACACACACGATAAATTAAGAGTCTCTTTATTTTTCACAAAGAAACTAAGGGGCTAACGTATGCGAGTTAAGGGGCTTGAATATGCAATATTTAGCGCTTATCACATAGTACCCTGGCCTTTGTTGCTCCTCAACAAATGAATTTGCATACAGAGGTTTTCCCACTCCACTAGTTATATAGATGAGACAAGATGAGGTCCAAAACTCCATAGCTAATTGTATCAACTTCACCCAAACAAGCACAGAAGATGAAGGCAACTTCAATACCTGCGTACTAGAGGTGTACAACCGGTTGCAGTTGCGATTATTTGGTCATAACCGCAACCGCAACAGCAACCGGGGCCCCGATTATTCTTATTTCAATAACCGCAACCGGTCTACCGGTTGCTATTTTTACTAGCCGCCGGTTATCCAGTTATTTTAAACTGGTTCTCATTTATTGTTGAATTTTTCATTTTTTATTTTTATTTTTTTGTTTAAATCCAATATTTGTCATTCAGTTACATCATTTTATGTCCTTCCATGTTTTATTTAAATCACTAACTAGATTTATATCTCTAATTAATGTACCAAAATAGCTAAAGTTAGCTGGGTAATCGTAAGCCTTCTTTCTAGTTTCCATAACTTGAAATAACAAATTACCAATCATGAATCATCTTCTTGGAAATTGGCCAAAAAAAAAAAAAGTCTAAACATAAAACTGTTACAAATTCTAAAGTAAATGAATGGATGTTGATGGCAATGGATCTACAGCACACCATGAAGCATTGAAGCTAAATCAGAACCCTACTAATCGAAATCGAAATTTACAAACAATAGGAAAAGGAACACTAGGCATGGATCGGAAGAGAATAAGAACAATAAGTGGATCAGAAAAGAAGAAGAGAAGAAGGAAAGAAGAAGAAAAGAATAGACCGACAGTGGGCACTAGAAGTCGTCGGCGTGGGCACTGGCCGTCGTGGGCGTGGATCACAGATTCAGAAGAGAAGAAGAAAGAGGAAGGAAAGAAGGAAAGAAGAAGAGAAGTGGGCGAGTCAAGGCGACGGCGTGTGAAGAGACGAACAAAATGAATTAGGGTTAAAGAGAAGTTTCATTGCTTTTTTTTTTGGTAACATAGTAATAATAATAAAAACCGATTGCGGTTACTCGGTTAACCTGTTTTTTAAAATTGCAATAAATGGTAATCGCAACTGGGTACCCGGTTATTCGGTTGCAGTTATTTTCTATTTTCTAGTTTCCCCAATTAGCGGTTGTTGGCTGTTATTAGCGGTTACCGGTTATTTCCGGTTAATAATTGCCCTTAGGGTTGGCATAAATTACGAATCACTCCCTATGGTACTAAAAGTTTGTTAGTAGATTACAATACAAATGATATTTAGAGGTTGTCTTACTATTTATATGACGTGGCAAACTAACGGATTATGTAAACTTGGTGGACAAAAAACGGGTTTAGAGAGTGATTCATAATTATAGTTTACCACAAGGATCATCTATAAATTTTTTGTACTACATAGAATAATTCGTAATTTAGGCTAACCCCAAGGACTAATGTTACAATTATCCATTAAGTAAAACCAAGGGTTTATTGGCTACATGCCAAATCTTACCTTCCAGGACTGCTTCACAAGTAGGCTCATCATTGAACCTAAAAATGTACATACCATTATCCATGGAAAACCCCACAACCTTCCTATACTTTTTCAAGTTCAAAATACTGAAGTTTCCCTAACGATTTTTCATCTTTGAACAACCCTCTCCAATCGTTCTTTTCATTCGAAATTCCAAGCAATAGAAGAGATATTTACAAAAAGGGAACATAAACATCTCTTTCCTCAACCATTTTGACTTGTTCATGATCGGCAATATGTTCCTCTACCCCTACAAAATCAAAATCAGCCTCATCTTCAACTACAAACTCAATACCACAATGCATAGTTTCTTCCAAAACGTTGACCCCAGAATCATCATCACCCTTTGCCTCAGCAAATTTCTGTTTCAGATCTGAATCTGAATCTGAATCTCCATCTTTCAATTCCAAAACATCCTCTTGCAGAGGATCCTCTGAAGATTGACAACTTCCAATTACTACACTTGAAGATTTCAACCCTCGTCCCCTTCCTCAACCTCTACCAGCCATTTTCCCTGTACTCAAACTAGAGAAATAGCCTCAAATTCCCCTCCAAAAGAAAATAACTTGCACAGACGGAAAGAACTAAGAAAAACAGGGGCAAATCAAAAGAGAGAAATCGTAAAATTAGTATTGCTGAACCTAGTACAAGACTCCACCGTTCTCCGACACAAGATCCGATCACCGGGAAACCCGTCCACTTTGCAGTGATGGGAACATGCTACTTGTTTAAGCAGAAGACACAGCTGGTGAGCTAGGGTCTAGTTGAGCATCAAACTCTTTCTTTCTTCCTCCCAAACTCACTAAAAATTCAATTATTTAATGTTTTTAATCAGCCCTCCTCCTCTTTTATTTTGAATCAAGTGATCTTGACAATGTTTTTGGTGATGATATTTAGTAATTAAGTTGGGAATAAAAATGGGAACTTTACCATGAATTTGAGTCTGAGAGTGTTAATTACAAGACAAAAAACAGAACAGATATTTATGTGATTCAGGAAATTTATCCACAAAAAAAAATAAAAAAAAATATTGAATTATGTAATATAAAATTTGGATTACATAATGAGATGAAATAGACCCAGCCGTAAAGATTGAGCTTCTTGGGCCGACCATGACATTTCTGTCATCAACAGGCAACAGCTAAAACAGAATATTGATATCCATTTGGCGCGAGGATGACAAACTCGGGTGGGCCCACGTTTCAACTGTATTACCGTGCATGGCACGTGTTATATGACCGGTTTCATGCCCAGCTGGTGGGGGCAATTGGGCTATCAGAGCTTGAAGGGGGAATACAGACAAAATGTCTGAGATGCTTCGTAAGAGTAAAATGTCTTTTTAGGAAGAAAAGTACCTCATCAAGCCCACGTGAACCCCACGCTCTCTCTCTCTCTCTCTCTCTCTCCCCTTCAATATTATGGTTAAAATTGTACTGGGTCGAGGCCTGTTGGGCGTTTGTCCAAGTCTTTTATACCGTCTTCTTCTGGAGAATTCCGGCACATTGGCCCCACTCTTTTACACTTTTTCTTCCAACTCTTTCCTTTCCAGTTGCTTTTGAGCAAAAACAGGCACGGATGCTCTCCCGATTACTAACAAAAACAGCAGAGGACTAATCAATTATCACATATATCAACATATATCCAAAAAAAAAAAAAAAAAAAAAAAAAAAAAATTATCAACATATGTCAAAGTCAATGCAGGGATTTATGAAAGATCTTGAAGTTGACTAATTTTTTTTTTTTTTATTATTAGTAATGTGATTTTTAAAATTACTGTTTAATCAAAATTAAATAATAATCAATTACAAATTTAATAGTGATTTTAAAAGTTATATCATTATTAAAGAAATAAAAGGAACATGAATATCACATCTAGAATTACTCCATCAACTCGGTTTGCGATCAAGACTAGAACAAAAATTTGGTTGGAAGCACAAGTTCTAAGCTCATTTTGTGATCAAGGCTGAAAATTGGGAAATTATATTCAATAATAAAATCACTACTAAAACGAGAAAGAAATATTTCCTAAAATGTCAAAAAATAACTTTAAATAGCGATTCAGAGGGAAACAATTGATTTTGGGCTCGAAAAATTGCGTACCAAAAAAAGCTTTTCAAATTGAATAATGATTCACTACCACCTAAATATACAACTTTTCACCATATCTTGTCTATGTGGCAAGATGATCCCTCACCTTAATTTATTTTTAAAAAAAAAAAAAAAAAAACTCAAAAAGTAGTGGGAGACCACCTTGCCACATAGGCAAGGTGGTGAAAAGTTGTATATTTAGGTGGCATTTAATCATTATTCTTTCAAATTAATTCAAATTTTATACGCGATTCTGATACTTGTAGCCAAATTATGTCTGATTTACTGCTTATTACACGATATTGCCTTAATTATGCATGAATTTACCAATTCTTGCCATTTTTATGCCGATCTTCTTTGCCAAAATTTAAACATCATTAATTCAAAATTTGACAACTCAACATTTGCGAACCCTCATGCGTCAACAAGTGAGCTAGAGTTACATGTCACATAATAAAAGAGAGTATATCTGGCTTAGCGTATATAAGATTAGGGGTGAAAATGCGGATGCGGTTATTAGTAATAACCGCATCCACATCATACGATTACTATACGCATTCGCGCAATTTTTATGGTTATTAAATGGGATTATAATTCACTATTCGCAAATGAGGTAATAAGCGTTTTGGGTTACTATCTAAATCTATATGCAAGATTAAATAATGCGATTATTATTACATGCAAGATTAAATAAACTAAAATTTTACTTATTACACAATTAACGATTATCAAACCATAGAGAGTCATTGTCTCATAGAGTAATTGGAATTTGGATTAGCCAAAGAAAATAAAAAGAAGTAAATGTAGTAAGGTATGACTTTAAGATGACTTAACATAACCTAAATGTTCTAAGCTTACCAAATTCAAAATGACACCGTTTTAGTGAATTTAATTAATTAAATAAATATAATATATATTATATCTAAAGAGATTACAAATGTGGTTATTAATCGCATCAGCATACCCTAAAATCGCTATCAACATCCACACATGCAGATAATGAGTTTAGATAACTACATCCACATATGCGGACAGCAGATGCGTGCAATTATTATCTGCGAGGATTTTCACCCTATATAAGATCACTTAGCTAGGGTTACTGCATGTTCTATCTTGACCCAATATTTAGTGTTGAAAACTTTATATATATGTGTTATATGTGTGTGTGTGTGTGTGTGTGTGTGTGTGTGTGTGTGTGTGTGGTGTGTGTGTGGTGTGTGTGTGTGTGTGTGTGTGTGTGTGTGTGTGTGTGTGTGTGTGTGGTGTGTTCACTCAAAATATTCTAACTTGTGCGTCCTCAATTAACGTGTTATTCCATGATTGGTAGCCTGCACGTATGCAAGTAAAATTGTGTTCTTTTTTTGTTGAAAACTTTATATATATATATATATGTGTGTGTGTGTGTGTGTGTGTGTTCACATTTCATGACGACTATAATATCTTTTATAAAGTAACATTTCATGACGACTATAATGCAGAAAACAACTATTGACTGATGTCACAATCTCATAGATACATTCCACGCATCTCTCACAACTATAAGGTTTTACAATAATCTCATCCAATCTTGATATTATATTATTATAAACCAAACACACTACAAAAAAAAAAAAAAAAAAAAAAAAAAAAAAAAAAAAGAAGAGAAGAAGAAGAAGCACTACAAAAAAAATTGTTTTTTGCCACTTGCAGTTCGCCACGTGTACGGTCACTGTACACGTGGCGAACTGTTGGCAACGTGCAAGTGGCCACGTAAATACACGTGGTGGATCCGGGTGGCACTAACTGCACAGTTGGCCGCGTTTATTTTAATACACGTGGCCAAGTGGCCGCATGTATTAAAATACACGTGGCTAAATGTGTTTTTTTTTTTTTTTTAAAAAAAAAATTATATTTTTTTTGGACACGTATACTTAATGCACGTTGCCAACAATTATATTATCTTTTCTTCTTTCTTTTTTTTTTTTTTTTTTTTGTTTTTTTCCTTCCTAATATTCTGGAGTGTATGTATACGTTAACGTATAGATAAAACGTTTTATCTATACGATCTCTGTCCAACTCTCGTCTCGTCACTAGCCGGCCATACCGAGAGAGATACAGAGAGTGAGAGAGACAGAGAGAGAGAGGTATTAGAGAAAGAGAGTGAGAGGGTACTGACGGAGAGAGAGAGAGAGACGTCGATGTCGGGAAGGCCGGCCACGCGGTGGTCGGGGAGCTGGCCGGTGGTGCGCGCCTGACGGAGAGCTGGCCGGTGGTGCGCGTCTGACGGAGAGAGAGAGAGAGAGAGAGCAATACAGAGAGAGAGAGAGAGAGAGAACGCGAGACGTCGGGGAGCTGGCCGGTGGTGCGCGCCTGACGGAGAGAGAGAGAGAGAGAGAGAGAGAGAGAACGCGAGACGTCGGGGAGCTGGCCGGTGGTGCGCGCCTGACGGAGAGCTGGCTGGTGAGAGCAATACACAGAGAGAGAGAGAGAGAGAGAGAGAGAGAGAGAGAGAGAGAGAGAGAGAGAGAGAGAGAGAGAGAGAGAGAGAGAGAGAGAGAGAGAGCGATACGTATATGCATGAGAGAGAGAACGCACAATGAAATTTTTTTCTTTCTTTAAAGACAATTTTCAAAGTAATGGGTAGGTGGGTGCGCGGGAATTGTCCCGCGCGCCCACCTGCATAAATTTTGGCCACGTGGCCTAAAGCCACGTGGCCAAATGCCTTATTTTATAAATTAAATATTTTTTTTTATCATATATATATATATATATATATATATATTTGATAAAAACAGTTGGCCACGAGTATAAATTTGGCCACGTTTATAAAATACGCGTGGGCAAATCCCTTATTTTATATTTTAAATATATTTTTTTATCATATATATATATATATATATTTGATTAAAAATAGTTGGCCACGTGTATAAAATACGCGTGGCCAAATCCCTTATTTTATATTTTAAATATATTTTTTTATCACATATATATATATATATATATTTGATTAAATATATATATATTTGATTAAAAACAGTTGGCCACATGTATAAAATACGCGTGGCCAAATCCCTTATTTTATATTTTAAATATATATATTTGATTAAGGAAAATGTTAAATTTACATCACCAACACAACAACCACACAACAACCCTTCACATGAGGGTGGACCCCACACACTGGGGCCCACACTCATGTGAGGGATTGTTGTGTGGTTGTTGTGATGGTGTTGTGTATGAATCAAATCCCATTGATTAAAAACAGTTGGCCACGTGTATAAAATACGCGTGGCCAAGTGGCCACGTGTAATAAATATATTTTATATAAATGGCCACTCGTTTTCCATGCACAAAATAGTCACGTTGTCATAAAGACACGTGGCTATTTGGCCGCGTGTCTACAGTAACAGCTGCTGTAGACACGCGGTGAATTACCTAAATTTTTGTAGTGAAGAGAAAGGGAGAAGAAGAAGTTGATTCATGTCATTTTTTAAACTACGTATAATAAAATAAATAAAAAGATGTTAATCAATTAACGTCGTTAAATAATGACTTTTTCATGGGCAGTAAAACCCAAGGTTGAAAATTTTAATTTACGTCATTTAAATGCCAAACGACAAAAAATGAAGTAGTTTGGTATTTTTACGTTGTTTAGATAAATGACCATAAACGTTTTAACGTCATTTGTTAAAAAAGCAATGTTAATTTCTTAACGTCGTTTGCAAATGACTTGTAGATAAATATTTTATTAAAAAATAAAAGCCAATATTTTACTCATATCACTTAGCTTGAACTCTCCAACGCGCGCCCCCTGAAGAACACTTGGTGCATGACTGTCGAGGCCATGAGTTGGCCAAAAATATAAAAAAAGAAAAGAAAAAAAGAGAAGGGGTTTTTTGACGTGCCTACAGCAATATGCTTTTTACGCTTCACTAATTAGTGACATGTCAAAAAGTGACACGTCAATAAATAGCAACGCGTCAAAGATTGCCGCATTGCTAAATTTAAAGTCAATATAATTTTAAAAAAATATATTAAATTTCAAATGATTAGTGACGTGATGAAATTTAACACGTCAATAATTATTAACATGTCAAAATGCCACGTCAATAATTGTTGACGTGCCATTTTGACACGTCAATAAATTATTGACTTGTTGTTTTGACACGTCAATAATTATTGACGTGTTGTTTAGCCACGTCAATAAAATACTGACGTGCTGTTTTGACGCGTCAATAATTATTGACGTGTTATTATTTCAAAAGTCAAAAATTAATTAATTAATAATATTAATTATGTGTTGGAAAAAAATATATTAGGTAACAAAATTTAATTAGTGTATAATTATATCATTGTAGCTTAGGGTTTTTTTTTTTTTTTTTTCTCTCTATATATAATGATTATCTTAATTAGAATTAAATAACTTATTGTAGAGAAATTAAATTGAATTTTTAGGCCTTTAAATGTTGTCATATATTTTGGTTTAACTGTTGTACAACTTAAATTAAGTACAAACTAATTAATTAGGTTTCTGAAAGAGAAATAAACAAATAAAATGAGTAAAAATAAAGAGTCAAGGGCTAAGATTAAAAGACGTTAACGGTTGTAGATATTCGCGTGGTGCAATAGACAAGAGCATTTGATGTTGCTAAAGTGGAAGGAACGGACGGGATTGAATCACAAAGATTCAAGTGTTGAAAATTATGGGTGGAATTCAATAGTGTTACTTAATTGTATAGTTACATATAGGATGTGAATAGAAGTATAAATATATAATGATTTAATGAAAAACATATTACTAAAATTAAAATATATATGCTATAGTTATAATTAATAAGTATGGAACGTGTTAATATATTATAAAGTATATATAAGTGTATAAGATATAAGTACTAATATATAATTAATATACTTGCACTTTATGGTGTAAGCATATTATATAATATAGTATACAACTATAAGTAAGCATGCACATTATATACTATAGTATATAACATAAGCAACCACATGTTATATAATATGTATATATTTATATAATGTAACTAGTTAATATGTAAGTACTTTCGTTTTTTGAACGAAAGATCTGAGTATTTCATTGATCAAAGATTACGAGTATAAAGCTCTTACATCACAAAGCATAAAACTCTACAAAATCATAGACACATGCTATGAGCTTACAAAGTCATAGATATAAACAAAATTCTTACAATAAAGTGCTATCTATGACTTTCATCTTACGCTAACCCATGTACAAAAATAATTAAAGAACAGATTTGCTTCGAATAGACTAGATCTAAGCCAAAGGTAGCCAAATATCCTATGAATTTATTTAAACAGGTCATAAGAGATAACACCTCACACCTGACTAACCTTCATTCCATAGATCGTTCATGAGGGCAGATCTAAAGAAATAAAAACTCTTATTCAAAGTAAAAACACAACTAGTAAACAGCAGCAGTGGTCAAGGAGGAGATGAACGGCACAACACGGAGGTAGGTGGACGGATGCATAGCGGAGAGGCCAAAATTGCTGATTTGGTCGGAGAACACCTACAAACAAAAGAAGAAACCAAGATGGGAAGGGGAGGGTAAGAGCGGGAGCATAACTACTCTCTCCTCCTCTCAGATATGTTTTATGAGGGATGAAGTTTAGGGCCAACTGCTGGGAGAGTATCCTTTTATTCACTGAACCGGTAAAGGCATGTATGAATTATGTAAGTACTAGTATATATATTAATATACATTAGTAATAATATAACCATGTATGATGTTTACTTAATTGTATAGTATAATTAATGGCATGTTTGGGTGACAAGTATTTTTCAAATACTGTTTTTCAAAATTCAAATTTTATTTAGATTTTATCTAACTTTTTTTAATTTCGTCTCAAGTTTTCTAAATCATCCAAAAAAATCATACACCCAAACGAGCCCTAATAGACACTAATACACACACACACACACACACACACACACACACACACACACACACACACACACAAACACACACACACACATATTGAAATTGAATTGTTTAGTGACGTGTCAATTTGACACATCAAAACCAATTGACATGTTAAAATAGCAAGTCAATAATTATTGACGTGCCATTTTGACACGTCAAGAATTAGTGACGTGCTAATTTGGCACGTCAAAATTTTTTTGACGTGTTAATTTGACACGAGAATTAATTTGTGACTTGTCAAATTGACACGTCAACACACTAATTCTTGACATGCCAAATTGGCACGTCACTAAGTTTTGACGTGCCAAATTGACACATCAAGAATTAATGACATGCCAATTTGGCACGTCAAGACAATTTTCTAGAGGAAAGTGCCGCGTAGGACATTTCACCTATCCTGCGTAGTACCCCCCCATTATTTTTCCTTCTCTCTCTCTCTCTCTCTCTCTCTCTCTCCCCCGAAAGTTCATCGTCCTCTCCTTCGGCCACCCACCACTGTATTCTCTCTCTCTCTCTCTCTCTCTCTCTCTCTCTCTCTACTGATTTCTAGGTTGCATCATTCGAATTTAGGGGCTATATTTTATGACTTCCGTTTCTATGGGTTGAAGAAAACTACTATGAGTTATACTTAAGCCTTGAAAGTAATCTATTCATTTAGAAGTTGAATCTTGTAATGAATAGTTATTCTTGATGGACGATTGTGTTTTTGTGTTATGGGTTTAAATGTCAAAACTTGTAAGAAGATTGATTGAGTTTTACATGTTTGATTGATTTTCAATATGTATCTTGAAGGGAAAATTGCATGGGTCTTTGTACTGATCGATGAATATATAAGGTTCGATTATGTTGATTATTGAAGGAAAATTGATTGAGGTTAATCTGGTTGGGAGATTTATGTTTGGAGGTAGAGGATGAATTAGAAGTTTTCGCTTAAACTTTTTGGTTTTTATTTTTATTTTTTTGAGATTTTGGTTGTCTGAATAATGGAAAGAGGGATGGCTGAAGTTTTGCTTAATTTTGATAATTTATGTTCATGCGTGGAGGCCACTTTGTGTTGGCTTGTTCTAATGAGTTCCTATTTTAGCATGTGAAAAAGGTATACTGTGCTATTGAATGACTGTTAGTTTTATGAGTGTGCATGGCGGGTTACATAATTTCAATGTTAAGTTGATTACAAAATTTCTTTTATGGTGTGGAATTTACCAGCTTAGTTGCTTATTCAAAAATTGCAGAAATTTCTATAACCATGAAAATGACTTAGAAGTTTGAAAACCACATAAAGCACACACACTTCTATTCTGTTTAAGTATGAATTAATGTTTTATTGAACTTATTTATTTGTATATTTGGGTGCAATTTTTTCCTGTCTTTCAAAGTTATTATAAGTTATCAATGTCATATCTTAGATTTAGTTGAACCTATGTTGGATATAAGTTCCTAACTATGATTAATGAAAAATTGATTTGACTTCTAAAAATAAAGTGTGTATAAGTGTCAACAAAAATTAAAGCACAGCGGAAAGTAAATGACACACAGATTTTTGTTGACGAAGTGGAAACTCAGTTAAGAGAAAAATCACTCCGGGGCAGCCAAACCCAGGAATTCCACTATTAAGAAGACATAGCTAGATACATGATAGTAACACTCACATGTACCGATGCAGTGGTCGTACCTTGATCTCTGACGTGTAACCCAACACGAATGCTTCCCAACCAGGTTCACCTACCTGAAGGGGTCTTTAATGGAACTCATTACCTTAGAGCCGACCTCTAAGATAGACTTCGGTTTACAGCACAACACACTTGAAAAATGGCTTCAGAGGAAATATCATGTCTCTGAGCTCTAATGGAATTCACACCGAATTCTTGCAACTCTAAGTGCCTAGGGGCCCCTATTTATAGGCTGGGGGTCAGAATGGGCGTCAGGCAAAATATACCTAGGAGCCGTCCGGACGGTGAACCATGGCCGTCCGGACGGACAACTGTGCGACAGGATTTTTCTGAAATTTCCGCCGAGAAATCTTTCTTGTATAAGAACATCGTCCGGACGGGATGGCTCGATTGTCCGAACGGACGCACGTCCGCTGCAAGTAATTTCCATAATAGGCTTCGCGCGTCCGGACCATGGGGCAGGAGCGTCCGGATGGCTAAACTTCAACACGCAATTTCCATATCTGATGTGCGTGCGTCCGGACCATGAGGGGGAGATGTCCGGACGGTTGAAGTCGAATCGGCAGTTACCATATACGATGCACCAGCGTCCGGACCACAGCTGTCAGACGTCCGGACGGTCAATTTTGAACTGCGATTCTTGCCTTACGGAGACACGCGTCCGGACGGAATACCACATCGTCCGAACGGTTGATTGATCTTCCCTTTCTTGAAACTTGGAAAAAATCAGTGAACCGTTCGAGAACTAATAGGCGTCCGGACGTGTTCCTGAAACGTCCGGACAGAGCAAGCTGGCACAGAAGCTTCTTGATACGATGTAGGTGTTCGGACGAAAGAAGCACGTCGTCTGGACAGATGATGCTTGTCTGTCTGAAGTCCAGACTGAATGACACATCGTCCGGATGGATGGAACAGTAGACAGATGGGCGTCCGGACAGGATGACACATCGTCTGGCCGGCTGACAGGGAAATTGAAATTCTTCTTACTCGCAGGCAAAATCTTCTGACATCACTCTGAAAGTGGAATCCCTGTTTACCGCATCATTACACATAAGTGATTTTGTCCAAACACAGAATAAGGCCAAAATACTAACAATTAAGGTAGAAGAATTGTTCATTTATTGCCCCTGTAAGTCGTGTCGAAATAACCAGCGCCACCCACCCCGTTTCATACTTGACCACTTGACAAGGGGTAAGAGAATAATGACTACATACACTACCTGGTATTATCAAGGTGAGAAGCATGTACGGGGTCTTGCTGCAGGCTCTTATTCGAATCGCCCGGCCGCAGATGCGGCGGCTGGAAGCATAGAACAGGGTGACGACATGCACGAAATGTTGTGTGATGCATTCAGCATGCACGAAGTCAGGGAAGACAGTTGTGAGCCTAAGGTCGTGGTGTAGGGGGTGAATAAATTGTTAATGAAGAAGCCGCTAAAGGTGACATACTAAAGTACGACGACTTGCTTAAAAAGGCAGAGAAGCCACTTCATAATTGTATTAAACATAGCAAATTGTGTGCTAATATACATCTGTACAACTTGACGTGCGTTAGTGGACTTAGTAACACTATATTCTTGGCTTTACTTGAGTTCATCATTCAGTTGCTACTTGCAAGTGATGAAACTTTGCCAGTTAATACAAATGAGGCGAAAAAGTTTCTAAGGGACATGAGACTAGGGTATGAGAAGATTATGGCGTGTCATAATGACTATATGTTATTTCAGAAGGGCAATAAGGAATTAGATCATTTACCATCTGTGGAGAATCTAAGTGGAAAGACGAAATTCATTAGAAAAGTATGGTCAACCCATATCGTCGAGCAAGAAATGTCTGATGAAAGTGTTGCGGTGGTTTTTAGTCATCCCACGACTATAGAGGTTGTTTATGTCAAAGCATATTACGCCCTATATGAGGTGGCATGTAGAAGGCTGCACTAAGAAAGGCATATTAAGGCATTAGGCCGATAGTGAAGTAAGAAAGTCATTCAACAATGAACATCCAAAATTTTCAGCAGACAGCAGGAACGTAAGGCTTGGACTAACTTCGGATGGATTTAATCCATTTGGAAACATGAGTACTTCCCACAACACTTGGCCAGTAATGCTTGTACCGTACAACTTGCATCCTTGGATGTGCATGAAACAACGTTATTCATACTATCCCTGATTATCCCGGGCCTAAGGTCACCTAGAATGAATATAGATGTCTACCTTCAGCCCTTGATTGAGGAGTTACAACAACTATGGAATATAGGCGTACACACATTTGATGCCTCAAAGAAAAATAATTTTGTGCTGCGAGTGCAATTGATGTGGACAATTAATGACTTCCCGGCATATGTAGATTTGTCCGGATGACCTAACAAGGGTAAAAAGGCATGTCCTTGCTGTATGCATTTGACAAGGTCTAGATGGTTAAAATACGGCAATAAATTTTGTTTTATAGGGCACAGTGATACTTGCCCATTGATCATCCCTAGAGGTGAAACAAAAGAATATTTGAAAAAAACCAAGAATTAGAATGTGCCCCTGATGTGCAAAGTGGAGATGAAATCATGAGACAATTAGAAAGGAATGTATTTGGAGATGAGAACGCGGGTAAGGCAAACACAAATGGCAAGAAAAAAGGGAAGAAGCAGAAGAAGGGAGAAGCAACAACTGATAATGTAGTGTGGAAGAAGAAAAGTATTTTCTTCAGGTTGCCGTATTTGAAAGATAATTTATTACGACACAACTTTAATGTCACGCACATGGAGAAAAATGTGATGGACAACATACTTGGCACAATTCTTGACATTAAAGGAAAAACGAAGGACGACCTCGTAGCCCGCACAAACTTGCAAGAAATGGGTTTGAGACCTAAACTTCATCCGTGCACGGCCGATGATTGTAGAACCTATCTGCCCGCAGCTTGCCACAAGATGTTCAAGGATGATAAAACACATTTTCTGAAAGTGCTTCGAAATGTAAGGGTCCCCGACAGATATGGCTCGAACGTTTCTCAATCTGTACGACTTAAGGAATGTATGATATTTGGATTGAAGAGTCATGACAGTCACGTACTGATGCAACAGCTTCTCTCTCTATTGCATTGCGTGGATCACTGTCAGGTAACATGGTTAGACCTCTTGTTGAGATGTCTGCATTCTTCAGGGGCATATGCTCAACAACATTAACACAAGAGGATATGGACCGACTAGAGAGTGACGTCTGTGTCACTTTTGTGCAAAATGGAATAAGTATTCCCCCCTGGTTTTTTTACCAACATGGTTGACGTGGTCGTGCATCTTGTTTGTGAATGTCGACTCAGGGGACCCATACAGTATAGGTGTATGTATTTGGTAGAGAGGTAAAATTTGTGTAGGTTTATTCATTTTTTTTTAATTTTCCGATATTGGAAGACAATGACTAACTGTAGTGATTGAATGATGTTCATATGTAGGAGCCTTTGGGGATTCAAATCTAATGTGCGCAATAAACCGACTCCTGAGGACTACATTGCGGAGGGCTACATAGCAACTGAGTTGGTGATGCTTTGCTCGAGGCATCTAGATAACGCACCAACATTTTACAATAGAACCCAAAGAAATCCTACATTGCGGAACACAAGTCATCCTCAACCGTATCACATTGACACAATTCACCAATATATTACGTTCAAGTTGGACAAGTTCCTTCAACTGCGGATGTAAGTTGTGTTACTAGCATATGCATGTTCAATCATGTTGCAGCCTTTAGGATGAATTATAATGAAACTAATTTTGAATTGTAGGATGCACATGGATACGCTTAGGCGATCATGCAATAGGGGGAAAATGATGGAAGATCAGTTGGAAACCCAGCATTATGAGCAGTTCTGCGATTGGTACCGTGACTACGTAAGACTAATGTGATGTTTAACTATTACAGGCCTCATATATTTGCTTTTGGTTCATATCAACTAACCAAACTAACTTCGCATTTTCCATTGTACGTAATATACTCGCAGGTCAATTGATTGGACGATCGACGTAGGTAGGAAATAGGTGACAAACTGGTTATGCATTGTAGAGGGTCGAAGGAGACAGCAATCAGATATAACAGATATGTGGTTAATGGCAAACTATTTTGCACTCTTGCATATGATGTGGGAAAGAGGACTCAAAACAGTGGCGTGTGTGTGCCGACTGTTGATGGTGAAACATACCATGGGAAGTTAACAGAAATATTTGAGCTCAAGTACTACGACATGACTATGTACGTTCTATTCAAGTCTAATTAGGCGGACACCACGGGGGACAGGGGGTACAAGGTGGACGAGTATGGCCCAGTTCTTGTCAACTTCAAAAAGCTTGTCCACAGAGGAGAGCTGATTACTGATGAGCCGTACTTGCTAACTTCACAAGTTGACCAAGTATTTTATGTCGAAGATGAAAAGGACCCAGATTGGGCTTCTACTAGAAGGACTAAACCCAGAAACATATGCGACGTTGGTCAGGGTGAAGGGCCTCATGATGCATGTGCCAACTACCACGAGTGCAAACCGCTCCAATTGACTAGTAATAACGATCATGATCCGCAGGATGACTTCTAACACATCTGACTCGACTTAAATCCAATCCAAGCGTATGTGATCCAATAAAATTTGAAAATTTATAAAGTTCACATTAATTGATTGGTTTCCTGTTATTTATTTCTACATTGATTGGTAATTGTTCACTAATTATTACATCATTTGTAAATGGTAATAATTAATTTGTGCATTACGTAAATGGTATATATCTCATTGTCAAATATGTGACTCATTCATATATGGTGGTGCATATTTCATCCATTAATGTATAAATAATTAATTAATTTGGGTGCGTGATATATTTCGCAGGTTGCAATGAGTTATAGGGGAAAGCACAAAGCACAAAGGTCCCCACGCGAGCACAGGCTGTCTACCGCCCAGGGGTCAGACTTAGCGACCCTGAGCACATAGAGGCGGTTGACTTTGCTATGAGTATGAGGCAGTAATCAGGGTATCGACCAGTACTTCCAGATCAGCTGGAAGGGTAGACCCCTATACTCCCTGGAGCATATGGTCATACAGGCTTGACCTAGTTGGGGTACCAGTATTAGACTACATCGTATGACACATATGCTTCATTTGATATGTCACCTCTACCGTTGATGATGAGCAAGTTAGGGATGTGTTCCCATGGTCACGTGCTACGACTATTCCCCCACAATAGCTTGGGTGCAGACGACAGCTAGACACAACCTCTGGACGATAGCCAGACACAAGCTCTGGAAGACCTGCATGGGGGGCAAGTGACACGCATGATGTGTAGCCCGAAGACCCTGCTACACAGGTACCGTGCCCTAACCAGATCCAGATGATAAGTAAGTATATATTTTTATAAAAATACCAATATGTACGTATATATGTTTTGTAGTTAATATTCTATTTGAAATAATTAACATCGGTAATTATTAATGTGTTGGGTATCTATCTAGATGGAAGCACTTGTTTCAAAGTGCTGACCATTATAGAGCCGTACAAGATGAGGGGGATCCCTGCGAGGAAAAGGATAGTGATGGAGTACAATGCAGCGTCACAGCCCATAGGACTTAGTGTTAATAAATTTAGACGGCAAACCGATAAGATAATAAGGAGCGAGGCCTACGTTAATATACGGGACAACTAGTGCATGTACAGGATCGTACGAAGGAGGATGTATGGGATGCCTTGATGGTATGTTTAATCTAGATGTTATATGCCACATCAGTAACATATATACAACATATATATGTATATTGTTCTTTTTCTTTTTTTTTTTAATTTATCAACTTTTAACTTGTGCAGGTGGACTTCTACATCCCGTCAACATGCGATTTAGCTGGTGTAAAATTGGACGCGTTCCGAGACATGGGCACAAAGCTCAAGAGTTGGTGACACTAGTTAAAAACTCAAGCTTAACATTCAGCCGTACGATACTCCCGAAATGGTACGGGCAAGAGTGGGGGAAGCAAATCTTTCCAAGTACGACCCCCTCGACTTGGAGGCGTTGTTGGATAAATGGTGTGACATGGGGAATCAGGTAGGTCATGAGTTATATTACTATTTTGTGTAGTTTCATTAATTTCATGTAATTGTTTAGTGCTCACATATTAAGAATGTTAATTGTGTAGGAGTAGGCTGCTCGTATGAAGGCATTGCGAGCATTGCAATATACTCCCCACTACACCAGGTCCAAAAGTTTTGCAAGGTTGACACATGAGGAGGTATGTGTGTAATTGTCCCTATACATATAGATGTAAACATTTGAATATATATATATATAAACATGTGTTCATGTTTTATTATTTCGGCTAACTGTCATTGATGTCACTCATTCTACGCGAGCACAAGCGTACATAAAATCACATAAGAAGAAGGATGGAAGCTATCCTAATGACATAATAAAGGAGAGATGTGTATGCTAATCACATTTCATATCTTGTTTTACTTATGTGTGTGATAACTTCTTTACGATTAACACTTGTTTGATGTACCAACATTTAATACAACATACATGAGATGATGGAGGAGCTAATACCAACCAACCCTGCTGCATCGTCAAGCGTGACACAAGGGACGGTACGCTGGGCACTGAACGACGCGTACGCCTAGGCGTAAGGCAATAAGCCCAAGTACGCTGGCAGGGTTCAGCATGTTGGACCTAATATTTTGCCTGTGCGGGGGATGATACACTCATATTGTACACCCTCACATGCACGATCACAAAACCCAAGGCACTCCACTGTCTCTCAAGAATTTCTTAATCGAGCACTCGAGGCTGAGCGGGCACAACGTGAGGTTGAGGGAGCATAGCACAAGGCAGAGATGGATGCATTGTTGGCGTCACAAGCTTAATTGACAGCAACATTGAGCACGTATGAGTCCCGTTTTCGCCAGCTTGAGGAAATGATGCTGTCGAGATCCGTGCCTGAGGTCACTCAGCATACTGCAGCGCCAAACAGAGCTTCCCCGCATCTTTTGAATGTGAGATCGTTTATCGGTAGTGGATCAGGTAGTAATTAATGACTTTTTTTTTTTTTAGTATGATGACGTTTGTTTACATCCACACGTTGCTCAATGCTTAGGACTTGATATGGTTCTATCATATTGTTTGATGATTTTGTTTGTTTTTTCATTCATAGTTAGTGTGGAGCTTGCTGAGTAGTCGCTCGGCCATGAAGATTTTGGTGAGGGATTGGATTGAGCAACTATCTTTTTTTGTGTATCAAGTAATATTATATTTTTATTGTTTTTGATTATTATTTTTTATATAGATTATCATTGGAATTTGGAGTGATATTGCAACTCTTGTTGAAAATGGTCATATCTTGGTTGGTTTGGTGTTGGCTGCGGGTTGGAGCTGTGCATTGGTGACGTGCCAATGTTTGACACATCAATAAATTTATTGATGTGTTAAACATTGGCATGTCAATAAATTTAGTGATATGTCAGTTTTGATGCAGTGATTCTTAACATTGGATAAACGTCAAAAATAGCACGTCACTAAAGTTTAGTGATATGTCAGACCACCAGACACGTCGAAAAAACTTGGTCAGGAAAAACGTGTTTTTTTGTAGTGCAAGCGGAACCATAGTGGTTTGAGTCGAGATCGAAGTGATCGAGGGATTGTCGGTGACTGGAATCGTGAGAGCGACTTGCTCAATTGGATAGTTCTCAGCGTCAAAGGGTTGACATTCGAAGGTTTGGTTCTTCTAGATTGTGCATAAGTGAAAGTAGAGCTCGTGCTTAGTTTAGTGTTTGTAGAGTCAAAAAGTTGACGAGAATGTACGCAAAAGTTAAAAGGAAAATGAAAATCTTACTATGAGGGCTTTGATTTCTTGACTACTGCTCAACTTCTTCACATTCCATGTGTTACAGTTTCCCTATAAATTTAACAAACCTACCAGGCAATAATGAAAAAAAATAAAAAATAAAATTAGGAGTTAGAGGGATCAAACAAAAATTACCTTGTGAGAAGTGAAAAGTTTGGAGGTTAAGGTCTGATTTTAGGATAAAATACGTTTTTTCCCTATGTGGTTTAACACCTTTATATTTTGTCCCCTGTGGTTCAGTTTGTACCGTAAATGGTACTTCATTTATGGCTAAAGACGGAGATGGTATCTTCGTCCAAACTTCCGTTCAAAAATTGATGGAAGTCCGCATCAACACCTTAAAGTGTTGACATGTGTCTTATGTATTAAAAAAATTAAAAAAAAAACTGAAAAATTAAAAGCTTTAAAAATTAAAAATTAAAAAAAAAATTGAAAAAAAAACTTAAAAAATAAATAATAAAAGGATTAAAAATGAAAAAATAAAAAATAAAATAGAAGAGGGTGGCTCGAGCCACCTTATTTTGGCCAGTGGGGTGGCTGAGCCGGTTTGGGGGTGGTCGAAGCACCCCCAAGGGCCAAACCCTAATACTTTTGTTTTTTATTTCTCTCTCTCTCTCTCTCTCTCTCTCTCTCTTTCTCTCTCTTTGGCCTTATGGGGGTGGCCGAACCACCCCCATGGGCCATGGGGGTGGTTCAGCCACCCCCAGGCCAAATGGGGGTGGCTCGGCCGCCCCTTAGGCTTTTGGGGGTCATTTTAGCCACCCCCATTTTCTTTTTAGGAGTGGTCGAACCGTCGAACCACCTCCAATGGCTATGTCGGCTTTTGAGAGGTGTTGACGTGAACTTTTATCAATTTTTGGACGAAAATTGGACAGAAGTATCATCTTTGTCTTCAGTCATAAATGAGCTACTATTTAACATCTCCGATACGAAATGAACCATAGAGAATAAAAAATAAAGGTATTAAATCACATGAGGGTTGAACATATTTAACCCTTGATTTTAAGGAGAAAGGACATGGAGGGAGGGAATGAAGAGAGAGAGAGAGAGAGAGAGAGAGAGATGCAACTGTTGGGTTTTCGGAATGAGTTTTCCTTCTCACATCTCGTGTCCCACCCTCATTTGGTTACAAACGGATCCTCTCCATTTCAATTGAAATAGATAGGAGTCGGTCCCTTGTAAACCAAGGGGTAAAATTGTTGAAAAAAATTAAAATTATAATTTTGCCCCTTATTTTAAAAGGAATCAACTCCTCTCATTTCAGTTGATATGGAGAGGATCCGTTTCCTTGTTGGTTTCCAATTCCATTTAGTGCCTATCAACTCATTTGATTTATTTATGTTTTCAAAGTCCATTTATTGTCAAACTCACCAACCAACGTTAAGGCATGTCTTCCCATGCCATTTAATGCGTTTATCTAATACTTCTAAAAAACTAAAATGGATGTTACTAGTCTTATGGTCAGGATTTAAAGTTAATACATCTAATGATGTACATGATTTCACATTATTTTAAATTTTAAAAGACTTGTTAACATTGACTTTATATACACAGTTAGATGCACCAACTTCAAATCTTGACATTTCCTTTAAAATGGATAGTATCAATTTCATTAAATGAAATGGAGAGGATCCTATTCCTTCTGAGAAATGTTAGAGCTACTTCTAGTGTCTTTCTGAGGTCCATCTATGCTGACATGATACCCTGTTTTAAATAAAGAAAAATTACAGCTTGATTTATCTCTCCTGTTTTTATTACAAAATACAGGGTGTCATGTTAGCATATAAGGAGCTCTAGCATTCCTCATTCTTTCTAGCCTTGAATTAAAATAGTTTGTAACAAACCGACAAAGATTGACGCCGCGCGCATATTAAACACGATGTAATATCAAACACACATCGTTTTAGTCAAACTATGTGAAAATAAATTGACTTGAAAAAGCTATTTTCTTGTAGTACACTAAAAAGAAAAAAAAAAAAAAAAAAAAAAAAAAAACAACAACAACTTATGATGTATTCACGGTCTTCTTGACCATACAAATTTTCTTCCGAATTTAAAGAGTAATTTTAAGGTTCAGCCTATGCGTGAAAATGCTTACTGAGTGGAGCTTGCTATTGCCTATCATGTTTTAAGATCCTATAGCAACTGCAGAAGCAGAACCATCCAATTCAGCATTCAACTACGTACCATAGCAGAGATGCTTACAACTTACAAGTATATATATATTGTCTTGCCTTAATTTAGAAAATTGTGTCGAAAATTAAGAAACGGGTGGAACGTACAATATATATGTCTTCTTGTGCTATGGACAAACATTGGAATTTGGAAATTGATTCCCACCAAAATCGAGCTATATTATCATACTGTCATCGGAAAGCATGTATAATTTGTCTGATGTCTTCTTTCTCGAATTCAGAATTTATTTTTATTTTTTAAAGTCATTGAATCTTTTTCTCTTAGCTTTCATGTTATTATTCCTTACATATGTTGTATATATTTGTTTCAAGTTTGTGTCCTCTTATATGTCATGTGATTTTTAAAATTATTATTGAATTTAAAATAATCATCATTAAATTTTGATCAAATAATAATTTAGGAGCGCGTGACATTTGGGGGACAAAGAATTTCTTTAGGGTTGGATAATAGCAAGTAAGAATATATATAAGAATCCTATGCTTAGAGCCAAATGGTATCCAAAGAGGAAAATGACGGCAACCAGCTAGATCAACAACTTCAAGACTAAAACTTCTGAATTTTTAAATTTAAACAATACAAATTACAGGGGCATCTTATCAAATAAAAATGTAGGTTACAAGGACACACTTTAAGAAGTTAACTTTTAGACTTAACCCAAAACATAATCTTAGAAACAATGCACGTACCGGGAATTCATGTTTCTCAACTGAAACAATTTATCATTTCTCTGACGCCATAAAACGTACATTATAGAAGCCATCATAATTCTGACCACAATGGAAATAAAGAATTTGCCTCTAACCTGGGACTTCATCCTGTGAATAAACCCCCTAGTTCCTATGAGTCCAAATAATATTTTATCTTTTTCAAAGATTGCACCAAATCATACTTGATGAGAAGGACATGCAACAAACAAAAAGATGATCTATATTTTCCTTCCCTAGTCCATAGAAAACAGATTTCATCTCCTGAGGGAAGCCACTATCTAACAACTCCTCATAATAGGTTAAACCATAGAACTTTCACCTCTTGATCAAGGGGTAGTTAATTAAGCTACAAGGTCAATCGTAAGAGGAATTGAAATCAAAAATATATTGTACATAGCTGGCGTAATAGTGTAAACAGAATTTTATCCATAATATAGAATAACAGGAATGAGTTCAGAAATACCGTACGTGGTACGGTTTGGCAATAAACTCGCACTACAAAAAAAACTGTAATAATTAGTCTCGTGTCTACAGTAACAGTTACTGTAGACACGCGGCCAACTAGCCACGTGTCTTAATGACTACGTGACAGATTGTTTGCGAAAAACAAGTGGCCGCGTGTACAATTGGCCGCGTGTATTTTGCACACGCGTCCAATTGGCCGCGTATATCAAATAAACGTGGCCAAGTGATTCAAAATTCCCTCCTTTTCTTTTTTTCTTCTGCACCGCCCGCATTGTTTGACTTTTCTTTATCATTTTTTTTTTTTTTTTTTCTTCCTTCGAGGATAAAGGATGGCCGGTTCCTTCTTCTTCTTTTTTCTTTCTTTTTTTCTTTATCATTTCTTTTTTCTTCTTTTTTCTTCCTTCAAGGATAGTGGACGGCCGGTTCTTTCTTCTTCTTTTTTCTTTCTTCTTTTTTCTGCCTTCTTCCTTCTTTCCCTTCTTCCTTCTTTCTTCCCCTTATTTCTTTTCTTCCCCAGCCTTATTTCTTCACACAGTCACAGAGAGCCAGAGAGGGAAATGGAAGACGGAGACTGAGAGAGCTGGAGATCCGGTCTGTGGTATGATTTCCGCGTGTATTTTTTCTTTTCCTTCTTTCCCTTTTTCCCACGCTCTTCGTTCCTAAATCTCCTTTTTTTTTTCTTTTTTTTGTTCTTTTCTTCACACAGAGGGAGATGGAAGAGGGAGACCGATCGGAGTTGGAGATGGAAGAGGGAGACCGATTTCCGGCGACCGATTCTCAGGGATTGGTATTTTTTTTCTGGTTTTATTTCCGGCGATTTGCTATTGTTTGGGTGTATTGAATTTGATTTTGGGTTTCGGGCGTTTTGGTTTGATAATTTCCGGCGAATTGGTTTGATGATTTAGGGTTTCTCTTGTATTGATTTTTTTTTCCCATTTTGGGTTTTATTTCCGGCATGATGTTGTTGTTTTGGTCCCGGCGTGATGCTGTTGTTTTTTTTCCCATCTTGTATTGATTTTGGGTTTCGGGTGACTGGGTTGAATGGCCGGGTTCTTGCTATTTTTTCTGGCTTCTTGCTGTGTTTTCTGGGTTTGGGTGTAATGAATTTGATGTTGTTTTGGTTATGGATTAATGGGAGAAGAAAAAAGACCGGCCTGGCCTGGCCGGATGTATGCCAGATTGGAGAAGAAAAAAAAAAAACAGAACAGAATTCTGTTCTGTTTTTTCTTTTTTCTTTCAGAATTTCAAAAAAAAAAAAAATTCCTGTTAGCCACGTATTTCTTGCAAGTGGCTAAATGATACATGGCTAAATAGCCACATATATAAAGGGACACGCGGCTAATTGTGCATTTAAACACAACAGGATTTACCACGTGTAATTGGCAGTGGCTAAATGCAATTAGCCATGTGTATGACCCCATACACGTGGCTAATAACAAATTTTTTTGTAGTGTCGATCTACTCTTTTTCAATTTCCTTTAAAAAAAAAAAAAAAAAAAAAAAACCTCTTTTCAAAACTATTACCAAATTAAAAACTTTCTTTACTTTTATTTCACAAAAAATTTAAATTTTATTTCATTTTATATCACCTCAATGGATTAGGATTATTTCAAATTACTTGTCCGAATTTGAGAGAATTTGAACAGATGATTGCGATAGACCACTCATAGATAACCGAATAAGTGATTGGATAGCAAAATTTTTATTTGATCAGGTGGGTCACATAAATAGTATCTCACAATCACATGTCTAAATTCTCTCAAATTCGAATAAATAATTTGAAGAGATCTTCATCCCACGTCAATTGCTTCTTACTACTATTTTTTAAAAAAAAAAAATTAAAAAAGTATGAAAGACGTACTACATTATTCTCTTAATGGTGCAAGTATTAGGATTAGGTTTTCGAGAGCATGCATGGCTACAGAATGAATGCGCTAAATTCAGGTCCTATAACATAAAATAATTATTATTATTATTGCAAAAGAACAAATATATATATTAGCCCGGATAAATGAGAATATATATAACGTGGAAATGTTTTATTATGTCGCAAAATAGTTTGAAGAAAAGATATTTGTGTGGGGGAGGATCTTATTCATGGGGATTTTAATTATTAATTTGAGAAAGTGACCAAACGGTTAAAGGACGTCCACTACTCGTCGCAGTTGTTGGCACCTTAATAACCATCCAAACCTTAATTTTCTACGACCTTTCCAATGGGACGGCCTTGGCCTTTACCTTCTCACTTCTCACCCCTGTCCTCTCACCATCTTTTTACTCTTCTCTTTATGCCAAGCCCTCTCATTATTTTTGTTTCTTTCTATAATTCTGTCTTTTGTTCTATATATATACTTCCCTGCCTTTGTGCTCTATAAAAACCTTCCTCTCCCTCCACACCCTTTAAAAAAAATAATGTCTCTCATATTGGACTCTCCTCCATCGATGGAGCTTAAAGTTAAAGACGAGAACATTGGCGCCGTGGCTTTCGACCCTGTTTTGCTTCAGAAACAAGCAAACTTGCCTACCAAGTTCATTTGGCCTAAAGGGGACTTAGTTCACGCTCAGAAAGAGCTTGACGAGCCCCTGGTGGACCTGGGTGGGGTGATTAGAGGTGACAAGATGGCCACTGCTCGCGCCGTTGAGCTCGTGAGGGCAGCTTGCTTGAGCCATGGCTTCTTCCAAGTCACCAACCACGGTGTTGACGCGAGTCTTATCCACGCCGCATATGATGAAATCGATGCCATTTTCAAGATGCCCCTCAACACGAAGCTCCGACTTTGCAGGAAACCTGGCTGTATGTCCGGATATGCAGGCGCCCATGCGGATCGCTATTCCACTAAGTTGCCATGGAAGGAGACGTTTTCCTTTGGGTACCGTGGGAATGACTCCCAACCAATCGTATTTAACTATTTCAAGTCTGTCTTAGGAGAAGATTTTGAACATACAGGGTGAGATCATATATATATATATATATATGGATAATTAATTAATGTGCATTTAACTACTTAACTTTGTTTTTAATCGCTAATGCTAGCTACTAGCTAGCTACTACTAGCGACTAATTTCATTTTCTCTTTGTTTTTTTTTTCTTTTTTCTTTTTAATTTTTTTTCCTCCGCTGGAGTAGTGACTTTCAATTAGACATTACTCTGATGCACAGTCAGACTCCGGCTACTGTTCTGTTTTTATTTTTTTAATAACTGGAGTACCCCAGTAAATTTTTGGGACACAGCACAAAGTGTTCTTTTACACGAGTCCGATAAATCTCGATCTTAAACCTTAAATCTAATATTTTACGAGACACAAGAATCAAGTTACTTATTACTCGAACCAATCCTTTAGGATTAGCCACCTTCTTTTTAAAGTTACCACCATTTTTTTTTTTTTTTTTTTAATCTATGAGAACAAAAACCACTTTCAGTTTATGTATTTGACAAGGACCTCGTCGATCTCTCTATCATATCGGGACGAGAGTATTATCCTTCATTTTTTTTCCCTCCTCAAATATAAATAATTATAGCTAGCCCAATTGACATGTATGATAGAGTTTTTTTTTTCTTTTTCTTTTTTTTTTTTTCTTTTTGGGTAAGCTATATATATATATATATATATATTTGAATACACTTCTGACCCCTTAATTAAATTAAACTTTGCATTTTATAGTTGGGTTTACCAAAGATACTGTGAAGCGATGAAGGAAGTTTCTCTAGTGATTATGGAGGTGTTGGCAATTAGCTTGGGTGTGGACCGGTTACATTACCGAAAATATTTTGAAGATGGAAGCTCAATAATGAGGTGCAACTCCTATCCCCCTTGCGAAAATTCGGGACTCACGCTCGGCACCGGTCCTCACTGCGACCCCACCTCCTTGACCATACTTCATCAAGACCAAGTTGGAGGGCTTGAAGTGTTTGCAAATGACAAATGGCAAGCAATTCGACCCAGACCAGATGCCCTTGTCATTAACATTGGTGATACCTTTATGGTATAATTTTCTTTACCATATTAATTCATTATGCCCCTCTTTTAATTTTCCTTATTACTTCTAATTAACAATAATGTTATTTAATATATATTAGACTGTTATATATATATATATATAACTCATTATGTGGCAGTAAAATTAATTAATTTTTTAATCAACATTTAATTTATAGAAAAATAAAAAATAAACTCTAAAATATATATCTTACACCAGAATGAGTCTGAAAAAGCGCAATCAGTGAAGCAAAAGACTCCTATATATCAGTGTATGTTTTAGGTACGGTATGATCAGGCGAAAGGATAGAAATGGGGACAAAAGTAGGCTTAGCATTAACTATTTTGTGTCGGGATTCAGATATTAATTAACTTTTTGAAATGACTAGTGAAAAGCAAGTATAGTGTTAGAGTAGCACTCCACTTGTGAAAAGTGGTTCACTTTTAGCTGAACTGTTTCTGATTCGAAGCACTCGATCTGAGGTTTCATGTCGCTAATGGGACAATCCCCATTAATCCATGTGTAATACATATTTGTGATAATATAGCTAGGGTTTGAAACCCTAAGGGCATTTATGTCATACATATATATATATATATATATATATATATATATATATATATATATATATATATATGGTCTCATCCCATGTCAGAAGATTTTCCGAGGATAAAAATTTGATAAATCTTTCCCCTGTGATAGTACGTTGCTTTTGGCAGATAAATCTTTGGCAGTTGTATTTATATTTGTTTGATATGTAGGCATTATCGAATGGGAGATACAAGAGCTGCCTGCATAGGGCAGTGGTGAACAGGGACAAGGAGAGGAGATCGTTGGTTTTCTTTGTGTGCCCAAAAGAGGACAAAGTGGTGAGACCCCCACAAGATCTGGTTTACGGAGAAGGGCCAAGGAAGTACCCGGATTTCACATGGTCCGACTTGTTGGAGTATACACAAAAGCACTACAGGGCTGACGTTGCTACCCTCCAAAGCTTCATCCAATGGCTTCCCTCTGCCAAACCATCCAACTTGTAGTTCCTTTGGCTCATTCTCATCATCCATTAATGCTACTCGATCTACTTCATCATATATATTTTATTCTTATCTCCAAAACTCTCCCTATTTTGTTTACAGAAGTGACTGGTGTATAATAATTGTACACAATTTTTACACAATACAAGACATATGGGAGGGATCTATTTAAATGAAACACACCACATGAGTCTCGCCCATATATTTTGCAATGTGCAAAAATACTATCCCTTTTGTATATTTCAGGCCCCCTCAACTACTGGCTATATATATGTATATATGTATTGTTTGCTTTTCTGGAGTATATATACACAACTTTCACTCTTTAGTGTATTTAATGGGTTTCTCTGTGTATATATGGGTAGTACGTGCATTCGGAAGAACTTTTTGTGTTATCCGACTGCATGGCAGTATTGTGGTTTGACAGGTGATATGCGCAACTTGTAAAGTCTTTCCGTTCCATCGAAGCCCTTTACAAGTCATTATATCTAATCAAAAAAATAAATATAAAAATATGGCTTGCACGTTACCACGTCGTCCAAAAAATTTCCAAAAATGTTCTTATGTCATCCCTAAAAAATCAAATTTGCCTAATTATAAAACTTTTTTTTTTTTTTTAAAAAAAAAAGGATATATAAATAACACTAGTGGCCGAACCGCCCTTGAGCTGGGGGTGGCTAGGGAACCACCCCCAGAGGTGGCTAGGGTGGCTCAGGGCAATCCCCAACCCATTTGGGGGTGACTCGCGACACCTCGAACCCATGGGACTGGGAAGGCTTGAGAGCCACCCCTAACCCATTTGGGGGAGGCTCGAGGCCACCCCCAACCCATAAGCCACCCCAAATTTGATTTTGGGGGTGGCTCATTGTAACAACCCCAAAATTATATAAATAATTATGTTTACTTAACTATAAGTGTTACTTGCAGTATTATCAACTAATAAACTAGTAATTAGCTAAATTCAATATGCTACACTCAATAATCAGATTATACTAAAGCGAAAAGCGGGATAAATTGATTTGAAATTTCTAACAATAAACCTTTAAGATTGAATCAAGTATCTTCAATCCTAGACTCAAAGCCTCCAAACAGATATTATTATAAAATAACAGCTAACTACTCACTAATCCTACTTGACAATACAAAGCCATTCGCTTGGCATTTTCATTCCACAAAATTACTCACTTTACCGCCTGGCAACCTACTAATCTGAAAAAAAGACATTGAGATATTTTACAATGGAAGAGAAATAACTGCGTAAGTTCAAGACTTGGTAAGCAAATTATCACAAAACAGATTATGCATTGAGCCTTAGATAGCCTTAGATGACAATTCATAACTCTCAAATGTTAAACGTGAGTTTTCACAAATATGATGTTCATTGCCTCCGTTATTATGCCTTTAAAAATGTAGTTTAATTGGAAGATCGGTAAGGCATAATTCCAGCAACAATCACTAAAGTTTTAAATGCAGGAAAATCATATTATAAATATATACATTCATTATTTACAGCTATCCTTCATATGGTCTATTCAAGCTCTCAACCCCTTTTTGATTGGGTTGACATTGTCCTGAGGGACCTGAAGACAACACCGATGCCCCGGATATTGCCGCATACTATCATATACTAGCAGCTCGACTGAGTCTGACCTCAGGTGGTCCACGCTACTAGCAAAGCTGTAACCATGACCCCATCCGTACATGGTACGCCTGTCATAGAAAAAATCATTGGATCCAAGGCTAAACATAAAAGTAAATCTTTGTGACATAGGGTCAAGCCTGTATAATAATAAGCCTATGAGCGTAATACCATATGTACTGGTGCACCATGTTATACGATGCAAATATTGTTGATATACTTTAAGAAAAATCATATATATATATATATGCATTTATCCATTTGAATTAGCCTAAACATGCTATAAAACCAATTGGCTAAGGAGATAAATATTATTTGAAAAGTAAAACATGCTCATTCCTCTTACATATTCCACATTAAAGTAAAACCAGTTTCGTAAGCATTTACTTACCTCAAACGCTCATCCTCAAACTCGGACATCTTGAAGTACTCCCGCTACTGCGAAATATAACCCAATATTAAACATAATAATAACGAGAGTTCCGACCCATATATGCACGTAAAAATCCTAATAACGCACTAGATACTCTAACCTTTCATCAAAATCCTAATTAATCATTTTTTGTCACTATCGAACGTTCGATATCGAGGTCGAGCATTCGACCAATAAGAGGTCGAATGCTCGGTCAAATACAATGAATGTTCGATAGGTACCTGAATGCATGAAAAACTCAAAAATTATACCCATACCACATTCAAGGTTAGTCAAAGCTCATAATCACTTTATAAAAACATGTTAAGTCTGTTGGGTTTTTAATTTTGGCAAATTCGGTGTCAAAACTTATTTGGTTAATTCAAGAAAGGAAAGAGCCAAGTAAGAAATAATATTGCAGAGTATTCCTCAAGAAAAGAAACGAGCCAAGAAAGAAAGAATATTGCAGAATATTCTTCAAGAAAATGAAAGAGCTGAGTAGCGAAAATATTTGCAGAATATTAATTAAGAAAGGAAAGATCTGAGATGTGAAAAATATTTTGCATAATTAATTGTTCCTAATTGGTCCTTATTATGTTGACAAAAAGATTCCTTATTAGGACACTAACTTTTTAGGAACAACGTAATTTAGAGAATATTGCAGAATATTTATTCTAGTATAGAAAGAATTGTACAAGGCAAGATCTGCAAAATACTGCTCAAGAAAGGAAAGATTCTGGGACAATGAAGATTTTGGCAACTTTACATATGTCAAAGTCGGTTTTCCCTTCAGGCCGTCTGGACGGCCCAAAGAAAGCGACCGGATGCCAGCCAGTGTTTTGTCCTGTCCAAACGGCGTATCAGACGCAAACCACAGGGACTTGGTGTTCGCATAGCCATCCAGACGCCCAGCGGACATGACCCATAGAGAGCACACGTTCGCTTCAATGTCCAAACGCAAATGAGGTAATTGCGAACAATGGGGGGTGTTCTACACAACTGTCCGGACGCTAGAGCAAGCCATCCGGACGTGCTTCAGCATGCTTATGAATAATGTTGCTTACCATCCGGACGTCGCCTATGGAAATCCGATTTCTTGTAGAATTAGGTTTTCTAAAGCCTATTTAAAAAGGCTCCTAGGCTGTGTTTTGTAAAAATTCATGGTAGGATTCTCAGTGTGTTAAAAGATGGTGTTTAGACAGATATTGTTAGATGTGCTTACTCTCTCAGAGATTTTACTGTGTGTGATTTGATCAACCATTGAAGTTTAGCTTAGGGATGAGCTCTAAGCTAAAGGAGTCCATTGAAGAACTTTTTAGACAAGAGGTCTGATTGAGAGACATTCATGTATAGGTACAAGTTAGAGTTCAAGGTACGACTACTACAATGGGATTTGTGAGTATGACTGTCTTATAACTAGCTA
Source organism: Alnus rubra (assembly GCA_028654335.1). Lineage (NCBI taxonomy): Eukaryota > Viridiplantae > Streptophyta > Magnoliopsida > Fagales > Betulaceae > Alnus > Alnus rubra. Next base: position 2,200,052 of record JAJPGS010002014.1, read on the forward strand.
TTTATTTTGAATAGTGGACTTCTTGGGTTTGGCTGCCTTGGAGTGGTTTTTCTTTTTGTTCAAAGAGTTTCCACTTCGTCACCAAAATATCTTTGTTAATTGCTTTACTGCTTTATATATTTTGGTTGCATGTTTGGTTGTGATTACACACAAACACACATTAGGAGTCATATTTATTTTTTAAAGTCATGTCAATGTAAGAGTTCATGAAAAATGATAGGTTGATGAAAAGCATGGTAAATCACATTGACAAAACACCACAACAAGAAAAATGAGTTTAAGGTTCAAGGTTTACCTTAATGAAGATGGGACAATACCAAAATCACTATCTTCTCTCTCTAGAATGATTTTCTCTCAAGGATTGGGGTGGCTAAGGTGCATGGGTGAGTAGGGAGGTCTAAGAGGCATGAGGGATGCATTCATAGGCGTAGGTTGAAGTGGATAAGGTTGAATGATGTGGAAGTAAGTTAAAATTGTTTTTCAAGCTAGGTCAAACATTTTGTGTACTGTTGGACAAATGATCCTATCGTTTTCCTAGAATGTTTCAAAGATGCTTCGAAGGTTTGAGCGTTTGGCCATAATAAAATTTGTTTATTTATTTGTATTTTTGGGAAAATTATTTTAGCACCTATCCTCCTTCATTTTGGGTGGCAGATCCACCTCTCATGAGGTGGTTCAACAACCCTTTAGGTTGCTCTTTTTTTTTTTCTTTTTTTTCCTTTTTCAATTTCGTTTATTTATTTATTTTTAAAAAATTGGGTTTAGTTTTTAAATTAATGTTTTGTTTTAGTTTTAAGAAAATATGAGTATTTTAGAAAGAATGACAAAAAAGTGGTCACATACAAGGCACGTGACCACTTTTCCATTCAAATTGACGATCATCTCTAACAGAGTGGCTTTTTAAACACAAAATAATAGTTTGATGTATCAAACTGTCACACCTGTCACTTTGTATGACTTTATTGAAAATGGCTAGTAGTTGAGGGAGCTTTTTTTTTCCTTTTTCTTTTTTTATATATATTTTTTCCAAAATAATAATAAAAAAAAAATCAATACTCATCACTAATTGATAGTCTTATTTAAAGGATTCTTTGTGCATTTTAATATATATATATATTTAAAGGATTATATTTGGTAAAATGCATTATCATGAAATCATAAATCGGTAAGTTGAATGAGAAAATATGAGAGTTTTATAGGTTCACAAGGAGTTACAAAGGAGTTACTTTTTATGAAAAAAATATGACTTAGAGATTTGTCTTAATTTATAATTGGTATATTTAGGGATGTAAATAAATCAGTCCGTTCGACAACCCACTCGGTTTAGCCCGATCCGAACTCAAGCTCGATACTGTAGAAACTCGATCGTTACTGTAGAAACCCGCTAGATTAGTAAGTGATACATACCCGACTCGCTCAACAAAACTTGATAGGGGCTCGCGAGCTCAGCTCGTTTAAAGCTCAACCGGATCGCTCGGCCGGCTCGTTAGTCCGACTCGTTAGCTCGTTCATATCTTATATATATATTAGTAAAAATAGTAAATATAGTATAATATATATAGTATTACATATTAATTATAATACTTTGATAACAATATTTAATTAGTATGTTAAATTAACATATTATATTATTAATAGTTAGTATATAACAATATTAAATAGTTAGCATATAAGTGTGTGTGTGTGTGTATAAAAACACATATATCACATCACACATGGTTAACAATAGTTCTATATTATACTTATATTATAGTTACTTAGTTATATAAAATATATATTAGATTTACTATTTGTTCACATTATATATATACCATAGTTTATACTTTCTAGTTATATATAATAACATATTATATATTTATGTTATTAATAAATGCATAGAGGTTCATAAACTTGAGCTTGAATTCTGCTTTGATCACTCATTGAAAAATTTAATAGTCTACCTCAAGTTCTGGTTGAGCCGAGCTTGTCGAGTAACCCGGCTCGGCTCGAATGTCATTTTCAACGAGCTCGAGCTTGAGCTCAAGCTTGCCCGAGTTTTAAACGAGCCAAGCTTGAACATGCAATTTATAGCTCGGCTCGAATTCGAGCTTGACTATTTAGGCTCGACTCATAAACAAGCCAGTCTTGAAATCTTCAAACTCGACTTGGCTCGGCTCGATTACATCCCTAGGTATATTATTAGGTTAATATGCCTGAAGGAAGAAATGAGCCATTTCACAGCCAAAATTTTATTTTGTTTTATTTAACGGTGTATGTGATGCCACATTATTTAAAATTTTTAAATGACATGATTAAATATATACCGTTAGATGAAACACAATTATTAGCTGTGAAATGGCTCATCTCCATTTCACGTAAAATGGAGACTATCTTAATGCCGAAGGAGGATCATTAGTGATTAATAACGCAATTTAATTATCCTTATTAACTAACCATGACCTGTGACGACCCTTTTTTTTTTTGAAACATACAAACGGATCTTCACAATGGCACGACTACTTGTCGCTCAACCAACATATGGCACATGCCTTATAACATGTACCTGATATTCAGAGTTAAATCTAATATCGGAATATAATAATCAATGTGCTGTGGGACACATCATAAGCGGAAATACATCTAAAACAGTTAATTACAACAAGAGCCATTTCCAAGTCTATCTGTTTAAGGCTTATAAAACATGAAAAATAAAGTGATTTCTAAATTACGGTCTGTGTGTGTGTGTGTGTGTGTGTGTGTGTGTGTGTGTGTGAACAACATGTAACAAAATATCAAAAGTGCGAAATTTAAATGAGACAGATATTTTGTTAACAAAGTGGAAACTCAATTAAGAGGGAAACAACTCCAGGGCAACCAAACCCAGGAATTCCACTATTCAGAAGACAAAGCTAGTACAAGACAGTAACACTCACATACCCTTATGCAGCGATCGTATCTTGCACTCTGACACGTAACCTAACATGAAAGCCTCTCAACCAAGTCACATACTTGAAGGAGTCTTCAATAGATTCCTTTACATTAGGGCTCCTCCCTAAGATAGACTTCAACACGAGCAAAGTAACAGCACTTCGGCAAGCCTTAGAGAGCTAGCAGATCTTCACAATTTCTACCTAAACACCCTCTCTAAGTAGAAAAGATTCAATACTGAATTCATGATATTTACATGCCTAGAGGTCTCTATTTATAGGCTTAAGAAAACCTAAGTCGAGTCTAAATCAGACTTCTCTAGGCCGCGTCTGGACGCAAGCTTAGGTCGTCCAGACGGACAACTGTGTAACTGCCTTTCCATAATGCGCTTCAAGCTTTCCATATTAAGGCCGCGTCTAGACGGTTGCAACTCTGCTGCAGGCAATTTCCATAATAAGGACTACTTCCGGACAATGTTTCCCTGACGTCCGAACGGCTGCAATTCTTCTCCATGTCTTGCCTTATCAAGGACCTCGTCCGGACGGATGCAGCTGTCTTTCCATATACGTGTCTGTGAAGGAAATTTGATTACTTGTCTGTTAGCTTGTGATTGGCTACATTCTGATTGGACAAAATCACTTATATGTAAATATGTTTTTTAACAGGGATTCAACTATTTAGAAGTGCTTTAGAAGATTCTGCATTGTTTGCAAGTCAGAGATTTCGGTTCCCTGCCAGCCGTCCAGACGACATTTCATCCTACCCGAACGCTCATCTGTTCATAGTTTCAGCCGTCCGGACGACGTGTCATACCGTCCAGACGTCCTTCAAACTAAAGCATCTCCGTCCGGATGATATGGCCTTCCTTCTGGACACTCATCTGTATCGAGAAGCTTCTGTTCCAGCTTGCATCCGTCCGGACGACTCAGCAGCTCGTTTTGGACGACTCTCAATGATAGATCGAGCTCTAAATTTTCTTTCCAAAAAGCAAATATGGGAAGATTGTTGCAACCGTCCGGACGACGTGGATTCCCGTTCGGACGCGCTACGCTTTAAGGCAAGTTCACAATTCCAACTCAACCGTCCGGATGCTAGTCTACCATGGTCCGGACGCGCGAAGCCTTAGTAAAGAAATTACTTGCAGCGAACATTTGACCGTTCGAATGACAGTGCCTCACGGTCCGGACACGGCTCTCAAACATGAAAGATTTTCAACGAAAATCTCAAAATTTTGGTGACACAGTTGTCCGTTCGGATGGCACCCAGCTTTATCGAGCCAGACGCTCAGTTGAGTCCTCAGCCTATAAATAGAGGCCCCTGTGCTTGAGAACAACAATAATTCGGTAATGAATTCCACTAGAGCTTAGAGAGTTATTTGTGAGGTTATTGAGCTGATTTGTTCTTTCTAGAGCCGTTGCTGTGTGTGCTGTTATTGCGTTTAAAATGAAGTCTATCTTAGGAGTCGACCCTAAGGTAAAGGATTCCATTGAAGACCCCTTCAGGTAGGAAACCTGGTTGTGAGGCGTTCGTGTTGGGTTACACGTTAGAGAGCAAGGTACGACCACTGCATCAGGGTATGTGAGTGTTACTATCTTGTATCTAGTCTTGTCTTTTGAATAGTGGATATCCTGGGTTTGGCTGCCCCGGAGTGGTTTTTCTCATCTCGAGTTTCCACTTCGTTAACAAAAATTCTTATGTTATTTATTTTCTGCATTATTTTGTTAACACATTACGCACACTCACACTTGCATTTATTTTAGAAGTCAATTTCATTTTTCAATTGGTATCAGAGCTTGGTACACTATGAGAAGATTTATTTCTTGAGTGTTATTTGATTGACTTCTAAATTTTGATGTGTCTCAAACTCTTAATTCAGTTCCTACCTTTGACGGCTCAAACTATGGGTATTGGAAGGCTCGAACGCAGTTCTTTTTAAAATCTATTGAGTGTTGGAGTATTGTTGAAACTGGTTGGACTAAACCAGAGGATACAACGCTTGAACTAGTCCCTCAGAAAAATGCACGACTTTCCAATGACAAAGCCCTCCATGCTCTGTGTCAAGCACTTTCACCATCTGAATTTGCAAAAATTTCAAACTGTGAATCTGCTCAAGAAGCGTGGCAAATTTTGGAAACAACATATGATGGCACTAAGCTTGTAAAATCTGCCAAACTTCAAATGTTGATTTCAAAATTTGAAGAAATTAAGATGTTAGAAGAAGAGACATTTGAAGAGTTTTACTCCAAGATGAGTGACCTAAGAAACTCCATGGTGAGTCTTGGGAAGCTTGTGTCGGATGTAAAACTCATCCGAAAGATTCTAAGATCTTTGCCTGAGTGTTTTAGGATCAAGGTAACTACCATTGAAGAAAGCAAAGATCTAGCAGAGATGAAAATTGAAGAGTTGGTAGGATCTCTTCAAACGTATGAGCTGTCTTTGCCCCCGGTCAAGAAGTTAAAGACCATTGCCCTAAAAGCATCTAAGAAACGGGTTCAAGGCTCATCTGAAGAGGACTCTGAGGAGGAAGAAAGAGCTATGGCTATGTTAGCCAAGAATTTCAGAAGACTGATGAGAGACGACCGATTCAAGAAGAAGTTTTCTGAAAAGGTGAAGAAAGCTCCCAAAGAAGATGACCTTGAGGAAGAAGAAAATAAGGATCCCATAGGGCCCAGATGTTTTGAGTGCTCAGGTTTGGGCATATCTGAGCCGATTGTGGGAATCTTAAGAAGGACAAGGGGAAGACGTACAATGTGACTTTCAGTGATTAGTCAGAAGAAGAAGCTCCAAAGTTTGAGAAATTTATGGCCTTTGTAGCCTCACACGTTGAGGAGGAGCATAGTGATAATGGGGAAGAGCTCAAGGAGGCTTACAAGACACTTTACATAGAGTATGAGAAGCTGAGGGAAGGTCGTAAGCAGCATCTGTATTATCTGAACAGTTTGCAGATTGAGAAGAGTTCATTGCTGCTCAAGATACAAGAGCTCGAGGAGAAGCTGCTAGAGACTCAGCTCCAGTTAGAAAGAGTCACTGATGAGAAACTGACTCGTATGCTATCTATTCAGAAGAGTCCTACTGACAAGACTGGTCTCGGTTATGTAGTTCCCTCTTTTGATGCTCCCTCAACTTCAAAGACTGTATTTGTGAAACCTGTAGTCCCATAGCCTCCTCCCACTGCTGAAGATAAAGGGAAGGACAAGATCAATGATGATGTTCCAGGCACTCAGAATCCTCATTCCATCAGAAGATCTCACATATGCCATCACTGCGGTCTAAGTGGGCATGTTCGTGCTTAGTGCTCCTTCCTAAAAGCTCAGAAAGCCAAGGCCAAGAAAGAAGTGCCCCGACAGGCTAATCATGGCACTAGACCAGCGGCCCAGTATCAGACTCCATGGTATCAGGACCCTTATCATCTAGCACCAAGATATCAAGCTCCTTGGTTTCATGCACCACGATACTAGGCATCTCAGCATCAGAGGCCTAAGCAGCGATTTGTACCAGCCAATCATAGTGCCACCTCAAAGATCAAATCTAAGCAGTTTAGAAGGCCTTAGAAGGTGGAAGAAGAGCTATACCACAGTGAGCCACCTATCTGGATGCAGAGCATGATATAGTGGATGATGAAGTCCTGCCAGCAACCACCCACAGGAAGGCAGGTTTGGGTCAAGAAGGACAATCACCCCATGAGGGGGAATAGACGCACCTAGCAGCTTCAGGTGTTCATGTGTAGGATTTGGTTCCTAATCCTATGGCATCAGGTTTGATTGCTTATCTTCTTGATATATTTTGTATGCAATCTAGGAACCAGTTGTGTTTTTGCCCCCTATTTCTCTTGAGAGAACTTTGAAGGTACTTGTTGGGGAAGACAGAAAAAGCAGGTCGAGCGACTGTTTTTCTGTATTGGCATCATCAGGTTTGATCTTGCCTTGCATATGATGTCATTTCCATATTGCATTATTTTTTATAAAAAAAAAAAAAAAAAAAAAAATCTTTTTGGGGAGAATTTGCAGGGTATTTTTTTTTCTTGGCATATCAGATATTGCATGTGTTTTCACCTGATATCTCAATTCTTTGTGCATTAATCTACTTTGCTTAGATATAATTGAGAGTTTATGACTTTATCTGCCAAGTGTTTTTCCTGTATATGCAAAACTAGGATAGCTTCTTTCCTCATGCGATGAAAATGTGCACTATCCAAGACTCCCCTAAAGGTACATCTTTCCTTCTTTGACTTTTTGTTTCTAGAAATTTTGGATAAGAGAAGAGGTCTTTGATAAGATGGCCAAATTGACCACATGCTAGTTGAACCTAGAATCTAAAAACTCTGGCATTCTCTCTAAGTTGCAGCACCGTAATAATCAAGCAGTAAATCTTATGAATTATGTGCTCTAATTGTATATTCACTGCTTCTGTGCTGAATTTGCAATATGCCTTGCCTTATACGTGCAAGTAAAAATTTACCTTGTCCTTCATGGTACAAGTAAAACAGTTGTGTGCTGCATCTTAGGGGGAGTGTATCAGATGAAGGTGACTAGGCCCTAGTAA